>CM066911.1:29605272-29757772 GCA_033964015.1 Scolanthus callimorphus | reverse complement strand
CAAATCCTCGGTGTGAGGAAAAAAGCAACAAACATTGCATGTCGAGCAGAACTAGGTCGCCTTCCAGTCCTGGTAAAGATCAAACTACTCACATTGAAGTTTTGGACACGCATCGCAACATTAGACTCTTGTCGACTATCAAAACAAGCTCATACAGACATGATTACAGGTACAGCAACTAATCATAAAACATGGGCTACGCAGATTAAAAGACTTATATTCGAAACTGGATTCGGGTATATTTGGGAGACGCAAGACCTGTTGACAACCGAGACATCATTAACTGAAATTCTAAAACTCATGAATAGTCAATCAGGCAAACACAATGGAAATCACGACCATGAAGGCCCTTTGTAGGCCGATATAATTTAGCATTTTGGGGAGTACATGAATATTGTCAGGGAACAGCTGTTCTGATTGGTTGCCATATCATAATGGTGCTCAATCAGCCAGAAACGATATAGAACTGCTGCGCACTGAACTGAATCTGATATAGAACTCCGGTGACGTCAGAGTTCTATAGCAGATCCAGTTCAGTGAGCACCAGTTCTCTATCAAGTTTGGCTCACTGAGCATCATTAATGATAGGACAACTCACCAGAACAGCATGTTTCCCCAATATATTCATGGAGACCCCATCTCTTACAAACGCTCTGTGGTCATGATTTCCACCTTTTCCCGTAACCTACGAAAAAAAGAACGCATGTTAGAAATGAATACGTGCATTTTGTAAAACGATAGTTCATTTGTCACATTTATTAATTTTCGGTGGCCATGATTTAAACATTCAATGACGACTCGGGCAATACCGACCACCCTTCTGTGAAAATTTCATGAATCGAGCCAAAACGGACATCTTTGACAATTATTTGGTAATACTTGAGTTCAATTGGGCTCAAAACCATGCACAGATAAACGAATTTAACTCACCCGTCCAAGTTACTCTACTTGGCGAGTCGAACCGCACTGCTTTGTTAAACGAGGAGAATGAATGGGCAAATTGCATATGATGCATTACGCGCATGACAAAGAAAATTTCGTCAAAGAAATTTGAATAATAAAAAGAATAAAAAACTATAGGAAACACTTCCCCAAAAACTAATGACATAACCCTTTCTTTTAAAAGCCAATCAGAAACCCCTAGCATTATTATAGGTATCGCTAATACATTCATTTCTTAAATAAGTGACAGCTATGCCAAAGGGAATTCTCTTTCTCTTTTTGAAAGTCATGTAATTATGAACAGACCTTTTGTCCCAACACAGAAGATATGTCAATTATTCGGAACGCCTCTCTAAATTAAATACACAGTATTCGTAAAGAAAAGCTCTCATTGTCAATCCTTTGTTTGCCATCAAAATAGCTAAACAATACAACTTGAAGCCAGTCTATATCAGATTTCTTATTCTCGATTTAAAGTAGTTCTTACAAATTTATTTCCCTTTTTTAACTAGCTTGGAATTATGAATTATCACTGGCAACCGTTTTAGAAGTAGTTTACAAAACTCGCTGTCGCGGCTTCGCCTCGTGTTTCTATCTGCCGACAAAACACGACAGCGAGTTTTGTAAACATTACTTAGACAATTCCATAATTCATTTGCACAAAGAATACAAGATATAGAAATCCAAAATTGGAGGGCAAAATTGAATGAGGGCAAAAATAAAAATAATCACACAGGTGGAAACAAACTAAGGACCTACAGATCGTTTAAATCTGACTATCAATTTGAAAACTACCTGACAAAAGTGAAGATCATTGACCATCGGATAGCACTAACAAAATTAAGAATAAGCGACCACAAATTGGAAATCGAAAGAGGGCGTTACACGAGACCCTACGTCGAACCAAAACTAAGGAAGTGCCAAAATTGCCAAATAATGGAAGATTAACGGCATTTTTTGGTCACTTGCCCTCTCTATTCAGAGCTACGCTCAAACTTATCAAAAAAGATAAAAAAAGCTTCATTGAATTTCTTGGACTTGATAGCACCGCGGAATCATACCGAGGTTATAGCAAAATTTGCATTTGACTGCTTTCTCCTTAGGGAAACTTTTATATCAAGTCCCCCAGATCAGCGAGTCATTAATGTAAATACGTTCGCCTTTTATTCTTTTTCTTTTTTCTCTCTCTTTTCCTTTTTCATGTTTAAAATTACTAAAACAAATACCAATGTACGAACAGTTCACGGTACCAATAAAATATGTCTATTTACTAAATAAACCCCTTCTGGCGGCTGTAATATCGGTGGATAATGTCCAAGGATGAGAAATGGTACAAAAAATGAACAGTTCGCCGAGAAGCGAAGCTTCGAGGGCAACTGTGAAATTTTGAGGACCATTTTTCATCCGCTGACATTATCCGCCGATATTGCAGCAAGCCAAGAAGGGGTTTATTTATTTTATATCCCAGCGACTTCACTGAAAAACTCGATAGAGAGAAAAAAATTGTGAACGTGAGAAAACCTGCAGTATGGCGCGGAAAGAGAAATCGTAAGCGGTTGACACAAAAACTGTTAATCAAGCCTCAACGTGGGGCTAAGAAGAAATCTGAGCGAATTCACAAAAACAAATTTACAACGCACAAGAGAACAAGTTCTAGTGCTTTCGCGAGTGCTTTTCTACAGAAATCTAGCCTAAATTTCGGGTTTTCAGGTCCAATTCCTTGCCGGACTGTTAATTAATTGTACTGCTGTGAACTGAAGTATAAATTACAGCCGTGAAATGCAGAGTTGGAAAAATTTTGCGCTGCTGATCGAACTTGGAAGTCGGCTTGCTGGACTACACTCAAAGTGGTTGAATTTTGGTTGAGCTGGTTGCAAGCTTTGCCAAGCTACGACAAAAAATGTTAAGTTAAAAACAATTATTTTATCGTCATTTTGCTTATTTTGTCTAGTTCCTTCATTTTTTTTTTCGCCGAATTAGTCAAAACCGAATTAACTTGGATTGAAACAACAACAAAAACCATTCTCAAACAACTTTCTTACCATCGAGAACGTTCACGGCCTATTTAGTTGACTTTTTTGTGTTTTCCGGTGTCGCCTCAGCCACCAATTTCCGTATATCATCAACATTCTTAGACAAAAACCTTGGTTGCTTGTTTTCCTTTATTTTTTAAACAGAAAATATCCAGTTTTTGCTTAAGACGTTCCTATCAGGACATCCAGCGGACAATATCGTCTGTTATTATCCAACTGCATTAGAGGAGAACAAATATCGCAGGAGTGAGACTGGGGCGAGTACAAATATCCCGCCATATTGTACACTTCCAAACTGTTTTCACTAAGTTCGTCCATTCTCAATTCAAAACAGCGGAAAATAAATGTCGGATAATAAACAACTTATTAGACATTTTAATGTACAATATCTCTGAACATTTTTTCTCGTCTTTGTATTTTGTCTCGCCCGAAGACGGGCTCGACAAAATACTCCAGACTCAAAAAAATATCCAGCGATATTGTACATCAAAATGTTTAATAAGATATATATATCTGTCCTGTGAAAATGTACCACGTGATACGTCTCGACCAATGAGCGCGCGTTAAAATTGATCACTGGGATATAAGTCTATGTATGTATCTTTTAGGGGTTAAAATCAGGGTGGTTTGGCCTCTTTTAGGGGTTATCTTGATCTTTAATAACATTTTAGGGAGGTTGGCTTTTAGGGCAGAAACTGTGCCCAAATGGTGCTTCTAAACCGTGCAAGAAAGAGAGATTACTCGATGAGAAGACGATAGATTTGAAACAAATACGGAAATTTCTTGATGGGTATTTATTACCTGTTACCTGTCTCCTTCGCGCCTACTTGGCACATAAGGCCTCATCTTTAGGGTAAAAGAAAATTGAGAATTTTACAGAGATTTGTATGACTGGGGGTATGACGCTAGACTGAAATTCGGCCAATAAGTAAACTTTATTTACACTGAAATTTAAGAGTAGCTTTTACCAGCTAGTGTCTTCGAGAAAAGAGGCTCTGTATCAAATCTCGCGCATGCGTCAGTGGCTGTCAAGAGAGCCTCCCCCACGAGGAAACGAGCCGGGGAGCTCTGGGTACGAGAATGCTCATAGCTTTGTATTATATGCTAAAAATGAGATAAAGTGTTCGAGAAGTTTTTTCAGAGCCGAGTATGTGTTGACCCGATACAGCACGGATACGAATTCTGTAACGACTTCTAAAACAAGCAAACTAGAATTGTAATTTAGAATTAACATTTGTCGTGTTATTTTTTTTTTTTTTCAAGAAAAAATATTTACGGAGCCGAGTTATAAGATTCATTTGGTATATAACCAACATGACGTCCATATTTGTCATTACTTGTTTATTTGTTAGCTGAAAAACAAAGGGAAGTTTTCGGGAGAAGCCGCCCTCACGAGGCTGTTCGGGTAATTTGAGGGTTTGAATGAGATCGAAAATTTCTTCAATACTTTTGTCTGTTTGGAAGATATCCACGAGCGAATAGGAAGTTTTAGACTATTAAAATCAGCAGGGTAGAAATGAAAACGAAAACCTTTGGGATCGATCTATTAAAATTGTAGGACAAATTTATCGGGCCCGATAATTAGTTCGGGTGTTTCGAGGAACGGGCCCCTGGTCACTCTGAAACTGAAACCTAGTCACTCTGAAACTGCCGAGTTTATCAAGAGGCTCCAAAGTTTTGGCTAAATCGGATGTTTGGAAGAGTTTGCAAACGAGAGCAATGCTTTGTACAAGGCGCGCGCCTAATCTGAAAGATCTATTACATAAGCGTAAGCAGTAACGCCACCTCTGTCTCCGGTGAGGGGGGCGGGTACCTATCCATGTGGATCCACTAAATGTGCCTCATGCAAACTGTGCGCCTCTTGTAGTACCTTTGTCCAGTCACGTGGATGGCTGCATTTACAACGTAGGTTGCAGGGTTACGTGTGTGTCCAGGTGTGTAGTGTATCTAGCTACTTTCACCTATTGCGTCATGCATTATGTCGGCAATACAACTCAAATGCTACGCGAGCGTATATCAGGGCATAGAAACAAAAAGGAATCAGCGCTATATGCTCATAAGCAAGTACATAATGCGAGTTTTAATAATTGTTTTCAGTTGATTGCTATTTGCCAATCAGCACCTAACAAATTTTTAGATCTAGAAATGTGGATCAGTAAACTTAGTACTGGCGTACCGGCTGGGCTTAATAGGGTGGCTCCCTGTGCACTCCGCACAGGGATCCGTGTAGATTTTCTTAGCAGTCACTAGGGATCTAGTGCCTATTTCTGTACTTTCTCAGTATCACGCTGTCACTTCGTATTACCGCTACTGAAGAGGGCGTGTGTGCCGAAAGGCCTTTAACCGATTAAATCACGTAGCTGTTCATGGCGTTATTCATATTTGTCTGTCTTCTGACTCTGAAAAATTAGCATTCGTAGTAAAAAAATTCCAAGAACACTCTTTCTTCGTCATAAGATATGCCTCGATGGTTGAATTTTATGCTGAGCCCAAGTTGTAATATCATGTCGGTTTAAGATGTTACATGGATAAATGTGTTCTTTTTTCTTATATAAACGTCTGCTTTGTCAACAGGGATGACCATAGCTCTGTGTGTCCCCCCACAACTGACCATTGCAGCCTCGACATCATGCTGTATCATCTTCATCGCGGCGTACCTCTTACTAGACAAAAGAGAGATGGACTCAAGACCACAGGGTGACCGAGGGAGAATAAGGTACCAACTCTTACAAGCCGAGGACAAGGATGGCAAAGAAGACGAGGCTGAAGATGAAGAGGACATTGAACACGAAGGGGTTCTAGGGAGGCTCCGACTTGTGAGAAAGATATTACCGATATTACTTTACGAATACTTTGGCCTAAGCATCGTTTTTCTCTCCAAATTTGCAGTGCTCACCAGTCTTTCATTTCCAAACGCCCCATTCCTACCTGAAACGCATTACAAATACTACATTATTGCGTTCGCCGTCTCGCAAGTCATGGGTGGTGTCGCGATCATTCTAGCGGGGCGATGTTGTGCAAGTCTGGTTCCGTTCGTACGCGTGTATAAACTGTGGACTCTTGTCTTCCTCCTCGCGTGTCACCTTGTGTTCTACATCACGGCCTCGTGGTATCGCTTCGTTCCTCATGTCGGTATAATAATCGTGCTTAGTTGTACCCAAGGCTTTCTAAGCGGCTCGCTAGAAGTCAATACAACACTGGCTATAGTGGATACCTTGCAATCATCTGTTTCTAGAACTGCTGGTCTTGGTCTCCTAGCACTTTCCTACAATGCCGGTGAAATGGCAAGTAGTGTGGTAGGTATGTACGTGGAACCTGCACTCAGGCAACACTGTTCTGAGCTTTTGCTTGGGAGGTATTGTTACAACAGAGCTAGCCGCACAGCAGGATGGAATTCACCAGTATGTGCACGTGGGATGCACGGTTAACTCAGCGTTAAGGGCTCTCGCCGCTCTGATCCGGGATCGACTCCCAATCGGGACATCATATATCAGGATCCGACGGGGCTTGAAGACGTCATTTCTGGCTTCTATAGCTCAGTTGCTATGGCGTCACACCAGTATCGTGGAAGTCATGTATTCGAATCCTGTTGGAAGCTTGAAATCTTTAGGTGACTCAAGAGAAACTAGACACAGGTCCATTTAGCCATAAAACATACTAGATTCAGTGAACGAGTAGAGTCAATGAACGCAGTTGTCGAACGTGGCACTTTCATTTGCCACCCCATGTCTGAGTGTCGAGCCCATCATGTTTCTGCTTTGCTGAGCACACCGACGTAGCCAGGATTTGAGAAAGGGGGGAACGCATCTTTACAAATGCATGGTGCCCCTATCCAGCTTCCCGAATTGTTTCTTAATGATTACTGTATTTTTCTTCTAAAAGGGGGGGAGGCACAGACATCCTAGGACAAAATCCCAGCCGCCTGCTCCCAAACTGAGCCTGCTACTTCACAACTTATTGAAACCCCTGGTAATATCCCGTATTTATTTCCTACATTTATTTACAAGGTCTCTATCCAAGCAAACTATTTACTTAGACAAGTAAACATGGGAGCAATTATATGACCATTACTTTAAAAGACCCTTGCGTGGTCGTCACAGAACTAAGTTATCTCTTGATTCACAAAACGTGGAGAGCTACATTAACAAGAAATGTCAATTCAAATGTGTACAGATTTTTAACTACTATGTCCGCTTTTGCTTGTAAAATATGTAACCTGTATTTGTTGCCAGAGTGAATTACCCATCACAGATAAAAAATATATGAATCCTGGATAGCCTGCACAGCAAGCCCTTCTGTGGAGTTTTAGCATTAGAGAAGTCTGAGAGTATGGGCAGATATGTTATTGATTTAGCCGCACAAAATATAGAGCGAGAGCAACACATTTGTTTGACCTTTGAAATAATATATAGATTTAGCCACTGGCTAAAAGCGGAGCTCCCAGTTACATATAGTTTTCTGTGTTAATAAGACAAAAAGGTTGCCATTGTACTGTCATACCACCTGACTAAGCACTTACACCCCCCTTGCCACCTTAGTTGATTTCACCCAAGTTAGGTTGTCTAAGGTTCATCCCTTCCAAAGATATAAGCCTTTTCTCGTTTGATGACGTCATCGATGACGCCATATCACGTGGCCACATAGTTGCACCCCCTTTGCTACTTAGACAACTTCACACATGTTTGGTTGTCTGAGGTTCATCCCTTCCTGAGATATACTCTTTTTCTCCTATGATGACGTCATTGATGACGTCGTACCACGTGACCATGCAGCTGCACCCCCCTTACCACCTGACACAACCCCCCCCCCCCCCCCCCCCCCCCCACCCAAGTTTGGTTGTCTGAGCTTCATGCCTTCCTGAGATATGGTTAATAACGGAGAAGGGTCTTGGTTTACCTGTGGTGGGGCACGCACGCAGACATGCGCCTGCAATACTAGAATGGGGATACCGCTGAACCATGAAAAATGAAGTCGATCGTATACCTGAGTTTCACTTTGAGCTATTGTATTTTTCATGCGATACCTATGGTGCTCCGCTCTGCAGCCTTCGGCCGCTAGGGAGCTCTGCGATAAAGACCCCGGAAGTCTATTATTGTTAGAGTTTTGCCCAGCCTGCAATTTTAGACCTGAGCTGTGGTACTCCCTTTCTGTGTGAGTGCTTCTACAATTGCATGTATTACATCTCAGGGGTTCAAAAGAAGGTGGCTACCGGTGGTGAACCACCATCTACTTCACTGCTGATGGCCGGCAACTTCATTATTACTTCAATATTAAAGCAATAGTATGCATGAATATGCCGGTTATCTTTCCCTCACAATGCAGGAAAACGCCTTTTCTGCTACCGAAATTTCAAAATTTCCCAGAAGCATGCCCCCGTACCCGACCAGAATGCTCAGGCCTCAGGCCTTTCGTATACGACCCAAAAACCCAGCAGCCTACTTCCAAGACTTCGCCTGCTACTTCGAAACTTATTGAAACCCCTTCATCTGTATGTAATATCTATAATCAAAGGCACCGAGCGTCTCGGTGAAATCGTGGATACCGTTTATCCACGTTTGGTCGCCTGGTGATGGTGGTGATGACGTCATCAATGACGCTATACCACGTAACCTTGGTGTTACAACTCCCACGCTCGAAGATAACTTTACCCAAGTTTGGTCACCTAGTACCTAGTGATGCTCCGTTCTCGGATGTCAATTTCTTCTAGTTTTAATGATGTCACCTATGACGTCATGTCATGTGACTTTGGTGCTGGACCCTCATTGTCACAAAGATAACTTTATCCAACTTTGGTAACCTAGCGATGTTTCGTTCTCAAGATATTAATTTTTTTTATTAACTTTTTTTGATGACGTCATTGATGTCGAATGTCATGTGACTTTGTTGCTACAATGTTATCTGAGTGGCAAGGGGGAGTCTCCAAGTTTGGTCACCTAGCGAAGTTCCATTCTCAAGATATTAATTTTTGTAGTTTTTATGATGACATCAATGATGTAATGTCATGTGACTTTGTTGCTGGACGCCCTTTGTCTCGGAGATAACTTTAGGCAAGTTTGGTCACCTAGCGATGTTTCGTTCTTGATATATTAATTTTTCTAGTTTTGATGAGTCGTCAGCGATGATGTAATGTCATGTGACTTTGTTGCTGGACGCCCTTTGTCACGGAGATAACTTTAGCCAAGTTTGGTCACCTAGCGATGTTTTGTTCTCGAGATATTAATTCTTCTAGTTTTGACGACGTCATTGATGACGTAATGTCATGTGACTTTGTTGCTGGACCCCCCTTGTCACGCAGATAACTTTGTCCAAGTTTGGACACCTAGTAATGTACCATTCTCGAGATATTAATTTGTTTAGTTTAGATGACGTCATGAGCTAACACTTGAGTTATGAGCAAGCGAGCGAGCAAGTGACATCTGGCCCACCACAATAACTCGTGAATAGGCTACGTGAATCCATGATTTAAAAATAGGCACGCAAGGCATGCACAGTGGCTACTTTTGTAGCGTGGTTGTCTCTTTCTTTGTGCAGTTTTGATATTGTGGTCGCTCATTTCAGAGTCAAACCCAATTGAAAAGTCAGTAAAAAGAGACGCGGACACAAACTTTAAGTAAAAAAAGGCAATTATTGCTTGGCAGCCTTGTCCCACCCTCGTTTCCATGGTCCTATTCTATTCTCATTGAGCGAGTAGCCAGATATGGGGAGGGAGGACCCTAGGAACGAGGATGGCTATGCATTTCGTCTTCTTTCAATTGAAAACAACCAATTGCTGGTTTCAAAATAATTGCAAAAGATCGCAGATCACGAAACTAGTACTACGCATTGTTTTCAGTCGAGAAACAAAGCATTTGCGATTATATGGAAACCAGCCTTTAGGGCCAAAGTTGATTTTCTCGACAATCACCCCGTCTATTTTTGTGCTAGAAAAAAAAGACAGAGAAAGGCTGAGATCTGGTTTGGGGACGAATGATTTTCTTCAAAAACAAAACGGTTTGCTGACAATGCTGAACTCTTATGATATCACAGTTGTGTATACAGCTTATAATCTTCAAGGTTTGTGTAAAGTTTTATACAATAAATCACAATCATATACGGATGATTGTTTACTTTTAATGCTGAGAATTGTTTGCATTAGGGAAGATATTGCGCCTACTAGGAATACCACAATGATTTTCCCACTTTTCTTACAGCTGTTACTGATTTTTTCCCATCTACAGTTTCTTGTCTAATTCTGACAATCTCAACAGAACAAGTTTAACAAGTATTCTATTGTGAGCTCTCGCTGCATCTATAGACATAATGGAGATTACTCATGACGTGTTTTATACAATATGCTATGTCATGTTAGCTGTATTGTATTTCTGGCCAATCTTGTCACACTTCCTTCTCTGAATTGGTGCTAGTATCACTGGTGCTAGTATCGTTGTTGTTCGTTTGTTTGTTTTTCCACTGCAAAAGGAGGACAGAAATTTTTTTAAAGAGATGTAATAGAAACACATCATTTGAATCACTTTGGTCAACTTCCTGCTTGGCACAATCTAAGTGTAACAATTAGTTTCATTTCCATGTTTGTACATGGCTTGAGATGGGCATAGTGGAGACATGATGCATTTCTCCTATATGTCCAATGTATACAGATCTTGAAAATGACACAGCAGGTTCAACTAAGTTAATTTCACTGTCTTGGATCTAAACCTTACAATATTGTTGTCGTTCACTTGAAGATCAAGATGGCAGCAAAGCAACGTAGTCTCACCGATAAGCGTCTGTGAATTCTAAACGATTCTAAATGATCTGATTTCTAACTTGAACAATAATTATAATTGTTCCTCTTAAAGACTATTTTGCTCCCAAAAGGAACTTTGTTTGTGTCTCGAAAGAACGGTCTTATTCCTGGAAAGGGCATTTTGTTCCCATATGTCGGATTTCAAGAAAGACTGCGTTGCTCGGCGGCCATAGATTTCTCGGTGATTTTGCCAAGCGTTTTATACTATCAAACGTCCGTACTGAATCTGCAAGATACTTGTAGAGAAAGTATATAGAGCACAGTGCTTGAATCATGTGCCTATTTTTTGGGAAAAATACTTGAGAGAAGGGAAAACATACCTGCACTGATGAAGAAACATCTGATCACTCTCTGGCAACGTTGTAGCAAAACGAACTTGATCGATTATTATTCGCTTTTATGTCGCTTGTGTGGTTTCGCTTTTCCGACTTGATCGATTATCATTCGCTTTTATGTCGCTTATTGTTTCGCTTTTCCGTAAATAAAAGTTGTTTTGTGATTGGCTGATCTCAATGCATAGTAGCCGTGCGCTGATTCGCTACTTCTGATACTCACTCAGACACTCACGACTCGATGACAATAGTGGCACTTTCAGTAGCCACTAAAAATCAGTCAAACAATAAACATTTAAATAACAATAAATTGTACCCGTTGTAAGACGGACATCACCAATAGGTTTCTTGTCACCCTGAAATAGCATTTAAAATAGAAAAAGTTATTTCATTAGAAGTAATAAAAAGTAAAAGTTAAAGTTAAAATACTGTGAATACTCACAGTTCCACAAAGTGTTGCCACATCATACAGCCTCATCACCACTTTGTCATCTGTTTCATAGCACACGGATAGAGTGAGATCATCACATGACACTGCAATGTGTCGCACTGGATGGCTGATATCAACTTTGAGGCATTCAAATTCAGAAACTGTAGAAAATAAGATATCAATGAACATACAACAACTTTTACCAACAACAACAACTTTAATAGAGTGGTTTTCACATGACTGTCGTGAAAACAATTGCAATTGAGCAATCACTAGCCAATCAGAATCGAGAGAAATCACGACTTGCTCCTAAATGGCTTTTTTCTCGGCCAATTGCAAGCCGAACCAATTACTAAGTAATTACACAATTGTATTTAGTACAGAATTTGTTTGGCTAAGAAAAACGAGTAGCCAATGAGAACGCAAAGCAATCGCAATTACATAACAAGTCTTGACAGTCATGTGAAATCCGCTTTAATTGCAGAAACAGATACACTATGGACAAAGACTAGGTAGGTACCGTACCTGTAATTAGTGGTGGTAGAAACCCACTCGCATACTCACAAATCCTGCAATCTGATTGGCTCCGCTACTCACTATCTATCACATGTAGTATCACCCAATAAGTGGACTATTGCCAGTGCTGCATTCTGATTGGCTGAGCTACTAGGGGACTATTTTCAATAGACTTCTAGTAGCGAAAGCACCAATTTTGAACAATTGGGGCCGCTTCTCGTTTTGTCGAGGTTTCTGGTGATTTTGTAACACAATTTTTCACTTTTTTTTCTCCAACTAGTTGGGTGATACTAAAACAATTAGACCTCTCACTCCTCAAGGGACACGGTTCAATATTTTTGTATTCAGCGGGCCATATCTCAGTCACGTTTCAACCGATACAGCTCATTTTTTTTAATGCAACGGTTGTTGGAGTTGGTCTTCCATTATTCGAGGACAAAAAATATCTAACATTCAACAGTTTTCAAATTTGTGGTGCCACACTTTAGGACTCTATGTTAAATATATAGTGAGTAGCAAAAACGCTAAAAGTGCAAAACTTTTTAAAACCATGAAAGTAAATATGTTTTAGCAACAACTCAAAGGTAGTATGCTAGTGGGTTTCTATAGGTATACTAAAACAATTAGACACTCATTCTCATTTTCTATGAGTCTATGAATAGTCAACTCGGAGTGAGTATAGCACCTTGTTAGTAACTATCTATTGACTGATAGAAAACTCGAACTCGTGTAGTCTAATTGTTAAATAGCAGAGCTAATCTCAGGCAGGCAGCATTTTTACTTTTACATAAATGTTAATACTGTTAATACTGTACATACAAGATAAAGAGCAATACACAAGCAGTCACTGTACTGCAAAGGTTCATGGCCAATAATCCTGATTCCCATTAGTTGAGAGGTGGACCCTGCATGCGCTTGCAAAGGTCAGCCATACTGAGGATCCAGTACATCTTGTTTGCACATGTCAAAACACCGAGGGTCAAGGCCATTTTGCAAAACAGGTTGAGCTTGGGCAGTAACATTTTTAGTACAGGCTTATAAAAAGCATCCCAAATTCAAGACGATTTATTTTGCTTCTAAATTATGCAGTTTTTCTAACCAGTTCATTGACCCGTTTGCTGGTAGAGTATAGTGTGCCACTAACCGTGCAATTTTTATACTTTCTGAAACTTACCGGTATGCAATCCTGACATGACAGCTCAAAGAGGTGTACCTACTTTATTCAAACATGGGGAAAAGCACACTTACCAATAAAATTAGGACTTTTTGTTTCATGCTCTTTGTCAAGGTCTGTGAGTTCCTCTGTTTGTATGACACAGAAACCTGAAAAGCAAGAAAAAAATCCATATCATCAATCCCTTCATCACACCAGCCAGTTTTGATATTATTTTATACAGAATCAGGCTAACATATCTTATTAATCATTTCAATAAACAAAGCCCTCCGCAGACTAGGCTTTTAGTTTTAAACATCTGTTTGTGATTGACTTCTCAAATGGATGCTCAATAAGGCTGCTAGCTGGACTGCACTGTCTAGTAACGATTAGCTTATAGTTTATGAATTAAAGCTGAATTTTGTTTAATTTATTTTAATTTTTTTTTTGACTTTTTTGGTCAGGTATTTGTTTTCATTTTCCATGATCCAATTTGCAATCCTGTCCATGATCCAATCCTGATTTTGACTATGCTGTGATGTGTGTAACAACCAAAATACATATCATTTACCAGTAATTAGCAATTAATGAGAATTCAATTGAGCATGATATATAGAATTATTCAGAATGAGGTGGATAAAACCCCTAACATCTGATTAATTCTAATACAAAAGCTGAATTCATTAATTGTTATATTATTCATTCAAACCAGAAACATATATTAAGCGAGTTGAAACGTGTAACAAACATTGCTTTAGTGCCAAGCTGCGGAATATTGGCAGAATAAACGATTGAACAGATTTTGAAAATAATGTTGTTGCAAGACTTAAAGATGTTAAATGTTAGCATATTATCACTTACCACTGTTGCTCTACTTTATTTGAGCGAAAAATGAAATATTATGAAGAGAAAACCTGCTTGGGTTAGCAGTCGAGAGTTCATTATTGACCAAATATGGTCATAAACTGGCCACGAATAATCCACAGCTTGGTTTGCCGTTACATGTTTCAACTAAGTTATATGTTTCTGTTCAAACTTAATTGTTTTGTTGTGTGATTACAGAAAATATCCATCCCCCCCCCCCCCCCCCGACAGAAGAGCATCAGAAATTCCAGAGGGGTAGGGGTCAATTTAGAGCAAGCAGATGGCCAGCCTACCTACAAGCTTGTGACGTCAAGTGCAATAACTTTTCAAATTCAAGTTGCTTGCCTTTCAAAACACCAAGAATGCTCTGGTGGTGCTCAACCAATTAGAAGCCAGAAAATATGTTGAATGAATAACAATCTCACTTATTTCAATCAATCAATCGCTTTTCAATTATCACTTGCTTATTGATTTTGGTATTGATTTTGAATGAATATTGACTTCGTTGGTTAAAGGCCCACTGCTAAACATCATCCTTTGAGAGCTTGTGTTATCGTTTTGAATGACTGATGCGGCACTTTTCTATTGAAACATTGCAAGAACTTGGATGCAAAATTGTTACTCTCTGAAAAAAAACTTAAATATGTTGTAAAAACTGAATTAGTTGGCACGATTAAAACAATTTGTGTCTAGTATCACTGCAGTGAACAATTTCTGTTTTTGAGAAAATGTACCCTGGCACGCAACGGATTGTGGTTGGCAATGGGCCTCTAAGTATGCCATGGATATAATAATTGCTCTCTACTGGTAAAGCAGATTTTCTATGAAATCTGAAAAGGCAAGTAAATATGGAACAGTCAAGGTGCAAACCTCGTCTATTTGTGAACATTCAACCAATCAAATTTCTGTATGTGAAAACACTGACCAACTGATCAACAACAACATGACACAGCACAATACCATAAAGGCACAGACTTGGCAACAAATGTGATGTAACTTCTTCACAGTCATACAAAATCTGCTCCAGCTCTTACCAGTGGGAAGGCCAACAAACACCAGGCCAAACTTGTTGGAGACAGCAAGAAGATTAGCTCTCTCTGTGGGCAGGTTATCAGGAGAATTGAATATCCTGACTTTCTTGAGTTGTTTAAAGTAGAAGTCCTAGAAAGTTTAGTCACAAGACAGAGGGTATTGGCAATGGGCCATTCCATTTTTTATCCACATACCCCCTATTCTTGGTTTGCATGTGACGTCACTGGCGGCCATGTTGGTGGTGCAGAACAATAGAAAGTTCATTTGCTCCTTTTATTCAGGTCACCAACATGGCCGCCATGCTTTTGTTATTTTATTCCCAAAGGAATGATTGCAAATCAAGAATTGACAGGTTTTTCCGAGGGGTTCTGAAATCTGATTTCCGAGGGGAGTTAATGGAAAATAACTGCTGTTTTGGGTGTATTTAGGCTCCTATTGACGAGAATTTCGGAGGGGTTTGGATTCTATTGACAATATTTTCCAAGGGGTTTTTTGAAGCCTGTTGTGGAAGAAATTGGGAAGTTTCTGAGGGGTCCCCGGCTTCTGAAGCAATTTTCTAAGGGGTCTAGTCAAAATGGCCTCGTATCATTCCGAAGAGAAAGACGCAGTCATTCCCTGACTGGAGTTGAACCGAGAACAACAACGCACATTGCAGGCAAGGGAACTCAATTAAACAGAGAAACTACCAAAATTAGTTGTGCTCCTCGTCAGATGCAAACAAACTTTTAGTTCAAACCTACCACTTTCGTAAGCTTATTTCTTCAAATAGATTTCTAGACTAGAGCTTGCTGGACTAATTGTCTATCGTATGTCATACAAATATAAAAATTCTTACCTCGACTTTCTCTTCCGGCGGTTCTAAATCCCCCATTTCGCTGTTTATTCGCTATAAAACCCGAGCAAAACTTCTTCCTGAACTTTATCTCACTTCGCCGCCATTTTTACCGCTTTGCCTATGTAACCAAGCCTTACACAGGGTGCCCGCTATTGAGATTTAGGCTCTTTGACGGCGTTGTTAGTTGTTATGTCTTTAGAAAAATATTCAGGTCAGAGGAGGTGAGTTTCCGAGGCGTGAAAAATGTGAGCCCAACTTTTTTTTACTGGAGCTAATACCGGTAGTAATATGATCATGAGGTTTCTTCTTTAACACCAGGCATTGCGGTCACCCTTTGGTTACAGTCCATGATACCTTGCAATCCAGACATTCAAAATAAAATGGCGGCGCGCGTAGAAAATTAACTCGAAGATAGATAGAAGACGTCGCATACGTCCAAGAAAGTGAAAAGGAAGCGTCAAAAGCAGGAGGATACTGTCTAAGAATAAGAGCTAAACATCGAGGATGAACTTTTTGCGGGATCTAATTCGAAAAAGAAGTCGCATAACTATGCCAAAATAAAGAAAAAGAAGAAGAAACAAACACGTTGAGGATATTGAGACGGACAAACGAGAAGAAACTAAGAGGCGAAGGAGAAAAAGAAGACGAAAATTAGAGGAATACGTAAAGGACAAGGAGGTCGACCTTTCTTCTTACTGTGTGGGCGAAAGCATAAATGAATCTGCGGAAAGAAAGTGCAAGGAAAATGTGGCAGATGATTCTTCAGGGTTTGACAAGGATCTACACCTAAGTGGGAGGGGTAAACAGAAGAAGAAAAAGAGGAAAAGGAAGGTGGAAGATCTTGAAGAGGAAGACAGCATTGGCAGGAAAAAGTTGAGTATTGACTCATCTTACAATTTTGTTGGTGACCTTGATAATGGTAATATAAAAAGGCAAAGAGAATGTACATTTGAGATAGAATATGGCAAAGGCGATGATGCCATGGTCAGCGAAGCAAGTGAAAGGGTGTGCATGTTAAATGCTATGAAAGCAAATAACAAGAAGAAAAAGAAAAAAAGGCATGTCCGAAAAAATATAGTACCGGTAGGAGAGAAATTGATAAAAGATAAAGGATGTGACCTTTTAGCTTCAAAAAATCCAAAAAAGTCAAAGAGACACAACAGCGAAAGGCATCAATCAGAAGATGTTGATTTCATTTCATGTGAGGTTGATGTTACTCACAATTCAAGTGAAGACATAGACGAACCTGCTAAAAGAGGTTTCAAGATTTTACAAGGTGATGAGGTCCCTCGTGTAAGTGATAGGAAAACGAAGAAGAAGAAAAAGAGAAAGAGGAAAATAGAAGATCTTAAAGAGGACAATGGCATTGTTGGGAATAAACACAGGAAAAAGCAGAGAACTTCTTCTTCTTATGAGGATGTTGCTCAGGAAGAGGAGGATGACAATGATGATTGCAATGACAAAGATGACATGTTCTCAACTGTAACAACTAAAAGTGCACACCTATTAGATGAAAGAAAAGCAAAGAAGAAAAAATTCAAGCTGATCCTTTCCAAGAGGATGAAGCAGAAAAGAAATTGATAAATGGAGTTTACCTTTTGGTCGAGGGTCGAGGGTACCTAGTCGAGGGTCGAGGGTGGACATGTCGAGGGTGAGAGTAGCTGGTCGAGGGTAGCTAAAAATGGCTCAAATTTTCTCGTGGAATATTGTATACAAGACCGGAGATTTTTTAGCGTTGTTTTCACACCTTCGCGACATTTATGTCAATGTCCGCAATCTTTGCTTCGTTTCACGTTCCTAAAGTCTCTCGGTCAACTATTTCCATATCAAACACCACGGGAGACATGGAATACGTCTCCAATATCATTTTCTCGTGGACTATCCTACACAAGTTCACAAGAAAATATTTAAGCGTTGCAGATGATTACGTTACACGTACATTTTTCGCACACTGGGGAGATAACACTACTTGTCAAGGTCAATGGAACGATCCACAGGCCTTTGCCTCAAAACAAAATGGCGGTCAGGCCTGCTGACCGACAACATTTTTATGACCCATTTAAACGGCTGGAAGGCAAAAATATTTCGAATTTTGAGATACATGACTACATGAACTACCACTAGAGCTACTTTCGATATAAAACTCACGTCAACTCGGAAAAGAATAGTGTCAACACGAACAATGCTATGTTTATGCTTCGATATATAAAAGCTATATGGTACAAACAAAGAAACGTTTTTAGTTTAGCTTTAAACTTAAATATAACTGGGCGAAAAGAAACTGCAGTTTTAATTTCACTGCAGCTTCGTGTTTATCGCAGCCGAAAATATTGCATGTGCCCGCTTGATAAACACGATGCCAAAAGACAGAAGTTACTCACAGATTGCAGACACGGACACAAATGTAGCGCTAAAAAATCTCCAGTCGTTGTGTACAATATTCCGCGAGAAAATTTGAGCCATTTTTAGCTACCCTCGACCAGCTACCCTCACTCTCGACATGTCCACCCTCGACCCTCGACTAGGTACCCTCGCGATCGACCCTCGACCAAAAGGTAAACTCTGATAAATGCTGGAACAATTAATAAAAGTTGTGATCTTTCAGCTTCAACAATTCAGGCAAAGTCCAAAAAACACAAGAAAAGGCATAAATTAGCTGACCTTAATTCATGTTCAGAAGATGCTGGAGGTGAATTGGGTAAATTCCTTGCTGGGAGATTTTCAAAAAAAGAGAAAGAAATTGTTAACAGAATCGCATTATCAGTTGAGGCTATAGATCTGCAAGCTGATTTATTTAATAATGTCCGCCTTAAAATGGAGAAACCATTCCTTGGTCAGAATTTGTTAAACAAGCAAATTTTTTTTCAAATGTCTTGCATGGTCTTCAAAGAACCAGACATTCATTATGGAACTATCTACATTACACAAGGCAAACATATCTGAAAACTGGGGCGTTTTCTCAAGATGAAGTTTATGAATTAACAAAATTACAAGCAAAATTTGGAAACAAGTGGAGTGTTATCGCAAAAGAGATGTGCAGAAATGACAAAGTTATTGGCATGAACTGGCTTAACAGGAACTCGGTGAATAAAGGCCCCTGGACAAACGAAGAGTTAGAAAGACTACAATTTGCTGTATGCCTGCTTACAGGAGCCAAAAAGGGTATTCCCGCATGTTCGAGACTATGGTGGGATTCATTGGAAAATTGTTTCGGAGCTAGTCGGCACAAGGAGTTATACTCAGTGCAACCAGAAATGGCGAAACAACCCAACATGTCTGTGGGAAATGAAAGAAGCTTCTGGGTGGACTGCCAAGGAAAACATTCAATTGATAGAAGCAGTATACAACACACAGGAGTCCCATGAAGGAATATTGACTGGGAAGAAATTTTAAGATCATGGCCCAATCCATCTGAAGTCAGTCCACAGTATCTATCCATAAAATGGAGTTTGCTAAAGAGACGGTATCTCGAGAACGTTTTGAACATGGATTTTGAAGATGTTGTTGATCATCTTTTTAATGTGGTGAGACCAAAGCTGACAGCTAAACTGGAGCACAGGCGTGAATACATTGAGGATGCCAGAAGAAAGATGGCTGAAGGCAAGCTGCCTCATAAGTGCTAACAGAGTAGTTCGTAACTATTTTCCACAACACTACTACTTGCACTTAGAGTTATGTGGGATCTGGGATTTGGCATTAAAGCTCTGACATGGTCAAGACAGAGATATCATTTTTAAGAATATTATTATGTTTTCATCATTATATTTTTGGGGGCGCTGGGGTGCTCATCGGGAACTTTTGATTTTACCCCTAAAAGGTGCCAAACATGGCATCACTTAGGACGGACAGACAGACATTGTTTAGTGGTACCTTGCAAAAGTGATATTTACATAGGGACCGGTCATTATTTATTGCCTAGGGGGGATGGGGTCTGAGGATTTTGGGTATACACGCTCAAAATGATTTACGTGATCCCCCTCAGAGTTGTCCAACGTTTTCATGATCCCCCTCCCCCCATTTTTAGTGGAAGACGTTTTGGCTGTGTTCTCCTGTGTACGTCACTGCTGCTTCGTTAGTAGAACGAATCATGATGAAAAAGTACCCTGACGTTTTGGATCGCAATCCTTATTATTCATGTGCGTATAGTGCGGCCCAGTGAATTTCTATGCTTGGTAACGATGACCGAAGGTGACAGTTCTTTCAAACATAGTAGTGACTTCCTGCCAGGTTAAGTGGGGGATTATTTAGTATATATAATAGGACTCCATGCTGTCCAATAAAAATTGAATAATTCAGGGGAACTCTAAAATTGGATGAGGCCGCAGGCCGAGTCCAATTTGAAGTTCCAAGGAATCATTTTTTTTTTCTTGATTGGACATGCATGGAGCCATATCAAGAAAATTTCGCCAAAAGCTGTCGTTTTGCCGACGTTGCAAAACTTCCTTATTAGGAAATCCCCCTTACCTTATTTGGAAGGTCTGTAAGTACTTTTCCTCATATCTTAGCGAAAAAAGCAGGAAAATTGACCAAAACTTGCAGATACTGCCATTAGAAACAGCGCGTCTCCCAAACAAAATGGCCGACAAAATGACCGAAAAGGACATTGATAACTCTATCATAGGGATTCCTGTGTGTTTTATACTGATCACTGCAGACTTCGAAAGAATGACAACAACGGACCATTTGCACAGTTGAATTTTTCACGGATTTTCAAGCATGCTAGTGTAGCCGCTAGCTTTTCGCCCCTGGATTTGCGAATGTGGAATATAAATACAAAGTACAAAGGAGAGTACAAGTTTTTATACTTTTAAAACACTGCTGCAGAGGTGACTCCAATACAACGAAACGCGTTTTTTCAGAAATTTTTTAACTCGCTCGCGATCGCGTCAAAAATGGTCGGATATTTTTGAGCTCTGGATATGTTAAACCTCGACTATTGGTGCCTTAAACTATTCGTTCGTATTTGTTTTTAAGAGCCACATTTTGCTTATGCGAGTCGATATTCTAACAGTGGTATTTTTACAAAAGTCCCTCCTATGCGAAAAATCTTCGCGCGTTTTTTCTGAAACTCCTGATTTGGGGTCATTCGACCTTCCTTTTCTCGTCATTCAAGTTTGGAGAACTGAATTGTACGAGCGAAAATTGCAGTACAAGATAGGGCCAAAAAATGACTATGAAAGTGGAGCAATATCAATGTGCCCTTATAATACCTTGTACGAATAATAACCATTATAACTTTGGGACACACATTCCTTTCCACATTTCAGAAACATTTTTCTAACACATGATTTGTTTTTCTTTGAATTTTCAAGATCGAGGAAATATAGTCGAATTTTTTTCACCGTGTTCTAACCACTTTGCACGAGAGCGAATAATTGAGCCTCTCGTTAAATATTCGTATTCCTTTTCGTATTCAGACCTTAAAAATGTAATTCCTCCTGGAGTACTCCAGACGGTGACTTAAACAAGTTTTTCTCTATTCTTTTTAAATCCGATTCAAGTTTCCCGATTTTATTCCTACGATCACGTTCCTTATGTTTGCTGTATTGAATGCTATGTTGATGAATTTTAGACTTCATGTAGTCCCAAGTTACTTCTGTGCTTAATGGTATGGACGTTAAGTAGATAAATGCAAATGGTATAAATAAACTAATCCGTTGTTTTCTTCCGTAGTCTGCAAATATCAGCAGGCGTTCCTATAAAGTGATCAGTATAAAACACACTCGAGAAACATCCTTGTCTTGGTCGCCATTTGTTTTTACCCCCCACCGAGGGGCCTGGGTCACGTTTTGAACACCACAGGCAACCCGCGCGGATTTGCCATAAAAACGACAGCACTTTCTTGACTATGTCTGTTATTTATTAATTATATAGTGAATGATAAAATGCCGAAATTTTCCAATTTCAGCGCGCGCGATTTAAAAATAATTGGACAGGTGACAAGAATGGATTTCGCACTGGCTATATAATTATTGGACTTATTGGCTTTGTTGCGCGTGTTTTTTTTGTTTTGTTTTTAATGGCGCGTTCTGTAAAACTGTATTAGATGTCTTTTAAATGCACATGATATAGAACTTGCTGGAATCACTCCTTAAGAAATTTTCTTGTGATGCCCCCTTTCAGGGGTCAGGTCTCGAGAGATCCCCCTTCACATTAGTTACGGACCAAGTTAATGAGGAGACTAAGTGCGCGCTTGCGCATTACGTTCAAGCACCAATTTAATTGATTCAAGAGACAAATTAGTATTCAACTTTAGACGGGAGACTAAAACGGAGCATAGCAACACGACTGAGAGCATTTGTTTTTCCTTTTCTATTTCCCTGCACCAGAAATAATGGCGCCTTTTAATCATTCAGACATTATGAAGAAAGATGACAATATCCTATGCAATGGATAGTTTAAAGATCGACAATTCGTAGGATGAATAATTTTGCTCAAAGCGTTGCTATGCAAATCAGTGTTATCTGGAAAAACTTCAAAGCGCGTGCAAACTTCTTCCGCAATTTATGACTTATTCGGCATTTTCCCAACGAAATGAAACCTCACACAATTGTTATCAATGTTTCCTTGAGATTATGTACTATAATGAATTTTAATCCGGTACGGTTTTAACATATAATTTCTCAAGTTTTGATACCCACTTCATCTCAAAAGTTCCACATGAATAGGCTCATTGTCATGTTATTGCTCCATAATATTGCTTGATAAATTTGAAAACATTAATATGTTTGCCTCTTAAATGCATTTCACTAAGGGACGTGTCATTATTTAGCGGGGGGGGGGAGGGTTCCTATTTTTGTGGGGAGGGTCCTAATTTTTTTCGCGTGTCTAAAGGGAGGGTCCAAATTTTTTTCACTCCTGTTTGGGGGAGGGTCATAATTTTTTTCAGCAACATTTGGATGATGAAAAGGGTAAAACAAATAGCGATAGTGGTTATTTCAGCAACTTCTCCATAAAAATTTCGACGCGCTTCGCGCGCATAAACAATGACATCTAATATACTCTTTGAGCAACGAGGACACTACCGTTGACAAGAACAAGTTATCTTGACGAGGAAAATCAAACTCTCCCAAACTTTCCCTGCAAATGATAGGTCTGGAGGGCATGTCACTATATGCTTGAAAGACGATCCCTTAGGTAAGCGTGAGTTTTCGACGTTACAAGCATAGAAATTCGTCCGTTGGGCCGCGCTTCGCGCACATGAATATTAATAACTTCGTCATTTGCGGAGCGCAGTTGTGCGCATGAATAATATAACCTAACTTATATAATTGAGGTAGTGTACTTCCTGGGCTCCTGACAGGCTTTGTTTATTATACCATACACAAAACATGTTCATCTACCCTTTCTCTGAGGCTTGATTTGTCTTTGGTATAGTTTGTCTTTTGTTTAGTTTTGATGAAATGCGATGAACAAACAAAAAAACGATGAACAAACAAACAAACGTTTATCAAAATTTGGGCGCGCTTCGCGCGCAACGAAGGATATGCGAACCCGTTTTTCTGTAAAATGTCTACAGTACTAAGTCAAACAGGGGACGGGAGATGTGGGATTATGTTAATCATTGTACAGGGAGGGAGGATCACTGCATTTTACCCGTGTATTACCAAACATTCTCAATTAAATAATCGAGGCGATGAATAATAACCGCGGTTCCTTATGCACCAGTCAATTGACACCCGGCCCACACCCCCGGGACAGGGCGGGAAAGTAACGCGGTCAGGCCGGGGATTTAACACATTAATCTACGGAAGGGCAGGGAATTTAACTCGGACCTTCTATAGCGGGGATATTCAGCGGGGCATTAACGGGGAATATTAACGCTGAACCAGAAGTTCGATTATCGTGCGAAACCGAGGTCGGAGGAATTTGGGAGGGGTCACTTTATTTTTTTGCGAGTGAAAGGGGAGGATCTCTCGAAACCTGAAGCCTTGAGAGAGAGATTCCAGCAACGAGTTCTATATCATTTTCTAGTTTTATTTTACTCATTATGTTGAAAATTTCGGCGCGCTTCGCGCGCATAAGGAATGACATCTAATCTAGTTTTAGAGAACTTGCCCAAAGAAAACAATACGCTTGTGGAATGCTTAAATGGAATGCGTACGAATGTCGTTACAAGCATGTGTATCTTGGCAAGGACAAATGAAAACCCCCAAAAGCCCTCCAGTGATACGCCTGGTTGGCAGTCAATATGTTCGAAAGAAGTGAGTTCGACGTTACAAGCTGCATGAGAAATTCGCTTTTGGGCTGCGCTTCACGCACATGAATATTAGTAATAATTTGTAGCGCGTGAAGAATAAAACCAACAGGCTTTTTTACTACACGCTGAAAATAAAATGTTATCTTCTCTCTGGAGGCTTGATGAAATGCGTTTATCAAGATAAAGGCGCGTTTCGCCATGTTGCAAAAGTGCCGTGATGTCAATTGACTGGTGCATGACAGAAGTCGCTTGGACAATAGTCTATCTTTTTCAGAAATAAATTGCATGGGGGAGGGTCCCAATTTTTTTACCTACGACTGGGGGAGGGTCACATTTTTTTTTGTTATGTTCAAGGGGAGGGTCCTAATTTTTTTTAGCCTTGTTTGAAAAAATGGGAGCCCTCCCCCCCCGGTAAATAATGACACGTCCCTAACTGGAAATTTAATCAGAAAGTAATCTGGTTATTTGTGCTCGCAATTTGGTGTTTCTTTTGTAATGTATGGACTGTAAATGCACTCTCGTTCAAAAATGCTACACGTACACAGTGACGCGTGCCCGGATTCAATTGAAAATCAAACGCAACACTCAAAATTCGCGTTCTAAATAAATAAATTCAACTCCATAAGCATAAGCACTGATTTGAAGTAATTTTGCTGGATAATTCTAAAGCATAAAAGCAGTGTGTGTGCTTCAGCCTAAGCTAACGTGACTGTTAGTACCGTGGATGTTCGAGCCAACGCGCCTCTTGTTTGGAAACTTGAATGTTAACTTTTACAGGGTGCCTGTTACTTTATATATAAAAAGTATTAATAAATAAGCCTATAGGTCGTCAAAGGAAATTTGAAAGATTGTCTCCGAGACTCTTTTTTTTCTAAAAAGAATAACGATGGCGATTAAATACGTCTTTTGCTGAGTTGTTTTGATGGTGGCACTCGTGCGAGAAATACCCGTCTCTCTACCTAATATTAATAACTCAGAATAGAAAGTATAGTGGCTGAGATTAAAGCCAGGCAATTCAGATTCTGTATTGGGCATCAAAATTTTGTGAGGGTGTAGGTGAATTTCGCGAAGGGAACTTTGCCTAGGTATGTGTGTCGCTGAGTCTAGAGGGGAAACCTGTTCTAGAGAATCTGTGAAAATTCACACATAATTATATCCTGGCCTAGTAGAAAAACGTAAATTTAAAATAATCTTTGAAAATACGCATAAATCTATAGCCTTTTCTAGAAAAAAGTGGCGAATTTATGTACCCTGTACAGCGACAAAGGCAGTACCCCTCCTGCCCCCTAAAAAATAGGCTTGATAGGCTCGTCCCCTACGTCCGTCCACGGCATGGCAATAAACTAAGAACCCAATAAACTAAGAATTCATGTTTTCGCATCCCATTCTAAAGAAATACGTAGCAAAACCTTTTTCCAACGCTCCAGACGTTTCTAAACCTGGTGATTCCATTTTTTTCTCTGTCCTTTTATGATAACTCAACATAGAAGAGCAAATATAAAACCTAATACTAGAAGCTTTCTCGTGGCAACATGCTTAAAAGACAGTTGATCTGCCTAGACAGAGGACGACTAAAGAAAGACTTCGAGTTGCGAACCCCACGCCCTTTACATCGGGATTAATGCTTGCATCCCTCCCATGACAGAACAACTACAGAATGTGTGGTAAAGGGGCTGGGGGAATGAAGCACACCAACTCAGCAGGTCATGACAGAAACTAGGTACTGATCACGTAACGTGAGGGGCAGGTTATGACAGAAACTAGGAACTAATCACGTAACGTGAGGGTCCGCCCTCTCGGGGGGGGGGGGGGGGGGGGGGGTCTAATAACCATCCCCGCATACTTGGAAGTCCCCAGACAGGCCAATTTTCCAAAAAAAAAGGTATATTTTAGGGTGTTCGCGGCAAAAATGCTGGTACGCTGTATTCTCAGCCGTTTTCTTGCGCAGTCGTGGCTGGTATTTGAGAGTCATGTTGAAAATAGTATCTTTAGGGGTAAAAATTCTTGTTGACCACACCTAGATTATCTTTTAGGGTTGAAATTTTATTTTCCCGTCGAGCACCCCCGCCGGGAGCACCCTATTGTTTCAAAAATGGTTTAAAATGGAGAAAAGGCAAAATGCACACAATGCAGGCCTAAAGAGAAGGTTTTAGCAACCCAAATGGCAAATCTGGCTCCTCGGACCAAAAACGCATCCCCCCTCCTTTTCAAAAACCTGCATCCGCCCTGTTGTAATAGTTGATTCGTCCTGAGCTTGCCTGCCCCGGCAGATGAGCTGCACATCAGCCGTAGGAGCTTTCAAAGCTCCTACGGCTTTGAACAGTGTCAGATAAAGTGTATAGCAAATATACAGGGTTGAACTGATGCCAGGTAACTTTTGATTGCTGAGTGGCACACGTTAGGTAACAGTGTTTTAAATGCAAATTCCAAGATACCGCCATCTACCAACTATATATATTCTTTCTCTTTGTAAGGCTTTCTTGTGTGGCATATCCATGAAAGCTCACAGATACGCACACATTTCGATGAGTGAGCACGTTTCTATGACTTTTGTCGAGCCCTAACCAAGAACTCTTGAAAAACACCGCTTCCAGCCTACTCCCACTCACAGCGGAACAGGCCAAACAAGCAACGCAAGAGATGGGAGACTTTATTGAGTTGGTGAGCCAACTCAATTCCAAGGGGGCCCCGCCTCCCAAGAGGAACGTCGGTGTTTTCCTAGATACGACAGTTTTGAAACCATATTTTAATTTACAGAAAGACCGGATTTCGGACATTTTCGTAGGCTGCAAACTTACTGAAAGGAAAACGTTTCTTCGAGTAATGAATAGTCGCTGTTAGCAGCTGTTTCCATATACCGTTGACTGCGTCAATGTTTAGTTTACCAGGCCAGTTACTGTGGTAAACGAATGAAATAATGTTCTGATCTTAATAATTTGTCCATATCTGTAGTTATATATTTGAGCGCGAATTTTGAGTGTTTAGGTTCAATTGTTATGTTCAATTGAACCAAGGCTCGCGTATAGGATTCTCTACCGAGTGACTTCGTCTATATATTACAAAAAAGGAAACCCGCAAGAAAATCGCAAGCACAAATAACTTTATCGCATAGAGTTCAATTTATTTATTTAGAACGCGAATTTTGAGTGTTGCGTTTGATTTTCAATTGAATCCGGGCACGCGTCACTGTGTATCGTGTGTAGCATTCTTGAACGAGAGTGCATTTGCAGTCTATACATTACAAAAGAAACACCAAATCGCGAGCACAAATAACCAGATTACTTTCTGATTAAATTTCCAGCAAGTGAAATGAATTTAAGAGGCAAACATATTAATGTTTTCAAATTTATCAAGCAATATTATGGAGCAATAACATGACATATTAATGTTTTCAAATTTATCAAGCAATATTATGGAGCAATAACATGACAATGAGCCTATTCATGTGGAACTTTTGAGATGAAGTGGGTATCAAAACTTGTGAAATTATATGTTAAAACCGTACCGGATTAAAATTCATTATAGTACATAATCTCAAGGAAACATTGATAACAATTGTGTGAGGTTTCATTTCGTTGGGAAAATGCCGAATAAGTCATAAATTGCGGAAGAAGTTTGCACGCGCTTTGAAGTTTTTCCAGATAACACTGATTTGCATAGCAACGCTTTGAGCAAAATTATTCATCCTAGGAATTGTCGATCTTTAAACTGTGCATTGCATTGGATATTGTCATCTTTCTTCATAATGTCTGAATGATTAAAAGGCGCCATTATTTCTGGTGCAGGGAAATATAAAGGAAAAAACAAATGCTCTCAGTCGTGTTGCTATGCTCCGTTTTAGCCTCCCGTCTAAAGTTGAATACTAATTTGTCTCTTGAATCAATTAAATTGGTGCTTGAACGTAATGCGCAAGCGCGCACTTAGTCTCCTCATTAACTTGGTTCGTAACTAATGTGGGAGGCATGGTAAATCAGTTTGGTCTTTTTTCGAAAGTGGTTAATATTGTAGACTATCGGGTGTAAAATACAATTCAAATGAGGATGGCTGTCCAAGCGATTCTGCTGATTTTGAGATAATGAGAAGTATCAAATTAAATACCAGCAAAAAAAAAACTCGGGGGGGGGGGGGGCAAGAGTCAGCCCAGAAATCGAGAAAATTGCAAAATGTCAAATATCTTTTCTAATCATTAATGAGGAGCATGAAATTTGCAGGATAGTTAACATTCATCAAGTGAAATGTTTTAGTATGGAATTTCGGCTGATACACTTATTTTCACTTTTCAAAGTTTAAAAATATCTCCGGTGATGAGTTTCACTCCTTTTTGAAAAGTTAATAGCTAATAATATTTCTCTCTTTGGGTTCTACATAGTGACGTTTTTACATGTAGAGAAAGTTTGCTCCTTTAGGGTGCTTTAAGGGGCTGATATATTAATTAGGTCACGTGACCTTATTCCGACCCTTATATCTCGTTAACAGTAAATAATAGTTCAGCAGCCAAAACGGTGCGATGTTTCTATTGCTGAGGTCTATCCATTTTCACCAAAGCTTTATTGTTAGAGAATGATGTTATCTCCATCACCTGAAAAGCAATTTACTGTTTTGTCACGTGACATACCTTGTGACGTCACTCCGCACTAAGTTATAGCACCAAAATATTAAGTTCGTCGAGTTTTATCACTGTGCCAAATATTAGCCTGCCTTAAATAGATTAAAGCAATTTAAGGCACATTTTGCGTTTTGGGGGGCTAGCCCCAAGCCCATTTCGAATCCCAGGCCTTAATGTGCTTGAGAAGTCGTATTATGGATATTTAATTACTTACCCTGACCGAGACCGAGTTAGGTTCTTATCAGTGGAGTTGCTGTTAAAGAGTGTTGGTAGAAACTCCTGAATCGGAAGATTATCATGGTTATATATAAAAGTAACTGGACATTCCTTTTTTTCATTCTTTATTGTGGTTAACAATCAAAATTTTTTTCGAGTGTTTATTCGAAGGTCCACCTATTCAGCTTCCAACCCCGAGCATCGAGGCTCTACCTGCTTAGGCAGTTTAAGCGCGCTAACGCCGATACAAGCGAGCTGTTGTGCTTCTATATAACCTGTATTCGTCCTATCCTGGAATACGCCTGCCCTGTATTTCATAGTAGTTTACCAGCGTACCTCTCTAAAGAGCTGGAGAGCGTTCGGCGCGCCTTGCGAATCATGTTCCCTGATCTGAGCTATAGCGATGCCCTAGAGGCGACTGGTCTAGTGTCTCTCAATGATAGAAGGCAACTACTAAGTGAGCGACTCTTTAATTAAATACATCAAGATAGTAACCATAAGCTGCACAATCGTTTACCGACGCGTAACAATTGCAACCGTTTGAGGCGCAACCACACTTTTAATTTGCCTCTGTGCAAAACGGCACGGTTTCAAGCCAGTTTTATCATCCACAACGCGGCTAAGATGTAAATATTTCGAATTTTTATTGTAGTTAACTAGTTTTTAAACCTTTTATTATCATTCTTGTATAAGGTATTTTATTTGTATATTTTATGTAGCTCCGCTATCACTTTGTTATCACTGGGAAGCCTAAAAGTCTGACTGGTATTTCTGAAAGAAAAAAAAAACGTCACCGGGACTGGGATTTGGAGATTGGGACGGCATTTGGCGAAAATCTACACTGGGAAATGGGATTGGGACCCCCCTTCTGGGCCCTGTTACAATGGACGATTCCAGCTATAACGCACGCGCGCCCTAAAGGGCGCGTTGCATTCTGGTCCTTGTGGGACATGGTTTGGACATTTCTGAATAAAAAGAGCGCGCGCTCTTATAGCTGGAATCGTCCATACTGGAGATAAATAATCATTGCAGACACCGCCGTTGTGTCTTGTGCGATCATGGCTGGAATTCGAGAGATGCTAAAGACTGGTTGACCACGCCTAGACTGGTATCGTTTATGGTTGGGCCAAATTCTTAGGGAGCATTCATTATTTATGCCAGGGGGTGGACTGGCAAGATTTTTCATATAGCCCCAAAACCTCTTCATCCCCCTCCAAGTATCAATAAAAACCTCAAAGCCCCATTGTAATTTTTATAATGATAGCCCAGCCCCCCCCCCCCCCCCCCCTTATATTTCGAATCCAGCGGTCTTTCCATGAGCGAACGGAGTCGCGAGCCTTGCCATGCGGTTCGGCCATGGCGGCCAATCCTCAGTTTTTAAGCCTTAACAGCTAAAAGAAAGGAAGGCAGGGGATACGGGAGCTGTTCTAGATGTGATCACAAATATCCCTGCCGCAGGAAACCGAAAGTTTGTGAGGAATGTGGTCTCTTTATTGGGGGCACCACGAACCAAAGCGAAAGAAGCTCGACGACCAAAAAGCAACACAGGTCACTGAAAATGTGTTTTCAGTGAATTCGAGCACGCGGGATGATCGATGTTTTGTTGTCCGAGAAGAGAACAGCTGGATGTGTCTCCTGGGAAAGAAATGCAAGCAGCTTCGGGCTGCATGCTGTTGGCACGGAATGCCTGTGTTTGTGTAACCCCGGGGTCCTGGGCTCAAGAAACAAGTTGGGCACATGGCGGAAGACAGAAAGGGGAACTCATGTAAGCTGATCGTGAAAGTTTTGAGTTTAATAAAAGCAGAAAATCGACGAGTGGAGGTGTTAGTCGCTCCATAGTGGTCCTGACGAGCCGGACTCAGGGAATCAGAGGTAAGAAAATGTCACTGGACTTGAGAGAAGCGAGAGCGAAGTCAAGACTCGAGAACAAGTCAAAAAGTGAAGCTGATTTCAGACGGTCATCCCGAGTCCGAAAACCCCCAGGTTACCTCGAAGATTATGTCGGAGTTCCGGTACCGATTGCAGGAGGAAACAAGGAGGGGGAGTTTGAAATTATATGTTATCACAGAGCGGGGTTACGAAAGAGTTTGACCAAAAAGATTTGTGCTTTGAAATCTATGGTGAACGAGCGAAAGAGCCGCAGAATGATCCTTTTAACACTTACTCAGCTTAAGGAACTGTGGAATAAAATTGTAGAAAACCATGGAATCTTTGTGTCATTGTGTACTAGTGTTAAAGATAGGAAGATTGCCAATTCTTGGATGTTATTTAATGAAGAAACACTCGAAGAACTTGAACTGTATGTAATTGAATATCTTGAAGCAAGGCGCGCGGAGGCTGGGTCCAAGTCAGGCTCCACAGGAATCCCTGCGAGCGGGGCAAGCGATAGGGAAGCGGGGAGATCTGAAACGGAATGGTCTGAGACGAGTAAAATATCGTCTGTAAGAATTGCTTCAGCAAAGGAATCTGAGAAAAACTCGGAAAAGGAATTACAAAAGGCGGAAATTGAGGCTGAATTGGCAACTATGAGAGTTTCGCAGTCGAAAGAAAGGGCTGAATTGAAAGCAAAGATCAAAGCACAAAAAGCTCAGCTCGATGTCCAGATGTCCGTTGCTGAAGCTAAATTCGACGCAGCCCGTAAAAACAAAGAGCTGCAGCTACTGCAAGAGCGAAGTTTAATTAGTGGATCAGCTGGGCCGGGGTCCAATGTACAAAAGTCCCGCGCTGTAAACAACCCGAAACACAGCACCCCATTAGTGGTACAGGAAAATCCGATCAGTAAAGTGCAAAATTGGCTGAGCGCCCTCCCCCAGTCTCCTGAACCGGAAACGCCGGCAAAGAAAAAGCCAATGCTTGCTTCGCTGCCCAAAATTAAGATTCCAGAATTTGACGGAAATCCCATAAAATGGCCGCAGTGGTACGGGTTGTTTAAAGTTTTAGTAGACCAACAAGATATCACGACCGCAGAAAAGATGGTTTACCTTGCATCTAGTGTAACGGGATCGGCTGAAAAAGCTATCGCGGGAATGTTGTTTAGCGGATCCATGTACGACGAAGCGCTTAGCGAGTTACGCAGAAGGTTCGGAGATCCAGAACTTATCTCAAAAACTCTGATCAGAAAACTCTTAGATCTTCCAAGGATTGCAGATCGTTCAACAGAACAATTGAGCGCGTTTGCGGATGAACTTCGTAGCACAATAGAAACTCTTAAAATCTATGGTCATGACGCAGACCTGAAAGCAGCGTGCAATCTAGAGCAGATAGTTAACAAGTTACCAGGAGCTCTAGCAGAGAGGTGGTGCCGAAGGAGACTGGAGCTGGGAAGGTCGGATCTCGAGGTATTCACAGACTGGTTGGAGAAGGAAGTGAAGATAAAAGAGTTGACTTTCGGCAGTAGCCCAGTGACCCCTAAAGAAAAGGAGAAACAGGATGGCAACAAACCTAAGCCTCGAAGCAACCAGACGCAAAGCACCCTAGCAACACCCCTTGTCAGAGAGACAGAGAACACGGTTCCCCTATGCCCCATTTGTGAAGGTAACCACAGTACGGTGGCGTGTAGTACCTGGAAAACGGCAGAGACGAACGGGAAGTGGTTTCTAGCGAAAAAGCACAGACTGTGTTTCCGTTGCCTAGAGAAATCTCACACAAGATGGAAGTGCCCGGTGAAAGAAGGGTGCGGAGTGGGAGATTGCGATCGGAGACACCATCCACAGCTACACCAAAACGCCAAACCTGAAGAAAAACCTAAGTTAGATCCAGGAAGCAAGACCTTTGTCCCACAATCGGCTGAAAAGAAAAAAGAGATAACAACAAGACCATCTCCGAAGAACCCGATACCGTCGACCAGTACATCACATGTTATAAATGGAGCCAGCGACAGTCAAGTCAGAAAGACTCTGGGAAAAGTAGCACTCCAAACGATACCAGTGACGTTGATCGGCCAAAATGGGAAAAGACGAAAGGTGAACGCATTCCTAGATGGAGGGTCCGGGTCATCCTACATAACCGAAGACCTGGCAGATGAGCTGGGACTGCGGGCTACGAAGGAACCTTTACGAGTCTCTGTATTTGGTGCTGGAACGATCGTAACGGAAAGTAAGCTCGTGCAGTTACAACTGGAGAGCATGGACGAGACAATAAAGCACACAGTACGTTTGTGGACCACGCCAAAGATCTCACAGATGAAATCGGTTGATTGGACTGAATTGAAAGAGGAATGGCAACATCTGAAAGACGTTGAGATAGCGAAGCCGACAGAGGCGAAGTAGACATTCTGATTGGAAGTGATTTGTAAACCATGTACACATGGGAATCCCTTTCATTCACACAGAAAATTTAATAACCAGGAGCTCCGCTTTTAGCCAGTGGCTAAATCTATATATTCCGGAGATTGTTTGCCTGTTACCTATAACGATCACTTTCCTAGAGTCGATGATGCCAGTCACTGCTGCCAAAAAAATATCTGGTTCTCTTCAGTTTGAATAGTTCATTTGCAACGTTGAAAGCATTCAGTCTTCAAGCATTCGGTCGTACGCGTAACGGTCACGACAATCACAATTCGCTTCCGGTCTTTTGTAGCAATCTACTTCCGTCCTCCCCGGCGTACGGTTTTTCGAGACGAAAATCGAGCGGTTGTTTCATCCCTTGTCTCTTTTTACGAGGTTAGCGCCAGACGGAAGCCATTTCGTGGTAATGAGTCCCTAGTGGGCGAGTCTGGGAAAGCATAATTAGCCAATCAGAAAAGACCAGAACGCAGGGCAAGGAAAATAGATTTCCTTTCGCTTTATTCAGCGAAAAATGGAAATATTTTTATAATTTTCTTGATTTAAACTGTAAAGGTGAGCTCCCTGTGTCCCTTGTCTCTTTTTACGAGGTTAGCGCCAGACGGAAGCCATTTCGTGGTAATGAGGCGCTCCACTGTGTCGTAGATCGCGACATCATCTTCCGTACTGGTGTTTGTTACAATCTCCCGAGTTCCTCAGGCATCAGCGCTTCATTTGTCCAAAGGGACTGAACAGTAATGGCATCGCCTCGCCCCGCCGGACTAAACTTTATCTAATTTTTTTTTGTTTTTCTTCTTATGTGCCTCCGTAGGCTTTCGCGACAAGTGGGAAGAATGCTCAAGTCAGCTCCATCATAGCTTGTTAGCAATCTTCCTGACCTCGGGCTAAAATACCAGGGTGAATAAAGCGGTTATACATCAAAGTGTTGATGACCATACATCAAACAGGTGAACCTCTCTAACTCCTCCTAAATAGTATGATCCAAGTCTAGGGAAGTTCCTAAAGCTTGAAATGTCTGTATGTACCTCGGATGTTTCTTCAATAGCTTCAAGGGCTTTGTAACAAATTGTAACAAACACAAGTACGGAAGATGATGTCGCGATGTACGACACAGTGGAGGGGGGGGGGGGGGGGGGTGCAATAGTAAAAACATGGGACGAAAATTTTCAAATTTCCTCTAGCAAATACAGTAAATATATGGGAAAATCTCCCGAGAAATGGGGGCCACGGTCCCCGGTGCCCCCCCCCCCCCCCCCCCGGCTACGCCCCTGTACACTATTCGAGGATGAGCAGTAACTCCTGCATAAGGTGTCAACGGTTGGTCTATTTGTAATACAAGAATCCCAATATATTATCGCTACGTTTCACTGTTTTCGTTAAACACACTATTGGGTATAATTGACATGCGCAAGGGAAGAGGTCAAAACACTTGTACTCGACTGGTACCCATTTTTTTTTCGGGAGAGGTGGTGGGTACCGGCATCTACCCCCTTAGGTACCCAATACCTCTTTTTCAGACCTCATTTTCTCAGAGCATGATCTAGTAGGGGTACATGTTTTTATTGCACATATGGACTCCCCTCGCTGCGAGGAAAGCGTTGGAACATTCACCTTTTTAATATCTATTTTATTTAAGGAGATACTTGCTCCCAAAATTCAGCTCTAAGAGGTAGATGGCTCCGGCACCTACCCCCCCCCCCCCCCCCCCCCCAAATTGGGCACCAAGGAAGTACGGATGTTTTGACCCAATAGACACTTTTGCGACTTATATCAAACTCAAGTGTTCACTGACCATCTGATTACAAAGAGTAGAGGTATCATGCAAAGTTTGGAGCATTGCATATCAAGATAGCAGTGTCGCAATTCTAGAGATTGACCGGGCTTCCTGTGGTATCTTGTCTACTTTGTTGCCAGGCTCTTAACCGTGAACAACACAGAAGAAAATGCACATAGCATCTTTCCTCGAGTATATTTGAGTTTTGGTTGAGGTCTAAGCTTTCTAGGCAAATAGAAATAGTGAAAAACTTACTAGGATTCCAAGATATTTCCTTATAAGGAAGTTGGAGAAAGTCGACACTTTTTCAAGGGAACTATCTTGATATGTAACGGCATTTTTAGGGCGCTAAATTGACATTTTGAAAAACTCCAAGCGGGTACCTTGTGGTTTTTAGCTCTAAACAAGAAATGACGCCGCACAGCCATGCCCACCAACGAATCCAGTGCAGACATCCATTTTTCAACTACCCATGGGTAGGGCTTTCAGTCGATATATGTCTCCCAAAAAAGCGTAATTTTGGGAGTTAAAATTAATAACTGAAGAAAAAGATCCCATCACATTTCTTTTGGTATATTAGGCTATCTTTGGAAGAAGCAGGATTTCGATTTTTCATCATGTGCCACATATTTCCAGTTTCGTTCGGTATTAGTGGACGTTTCCTATTAATAATATGCTGACTTGGCCTAGGTGTGGTGTCACAGGAATCACAGGGGATTTCTGCAGAAAAGTAGCAGTATTTGTTGCTGTATTCAAGCATTTTGGAGGCTAAAAACGAGAATTTCTTGTAGAATGAAAAAGGCCCGGTTATTCCACCATGGACCACCATCCCACAAAGTAGAATGCTACGAATTCTTTTCTCACTCGCTGCGCTCGTTCGTAAAATATTGTCGTGCCACTCGAAAATAAAATCCATATCTTCGCGCCACCGTCTAATATCCTCTATATCTCCGCGCGCCCATGTATTATTCTCTATATATACACCACGGAATGACGTAATAAAGCTGCTCAAATGTTGTGGACTCACGAGGCTCAACCGATACTATAACAAAAAGGTAAAAATACAAAACAAAAGCAGCGCGCGCGCAGCCAAACGGTGTTTTCATTGGTTCTTTTTAGCGCGCGCGCTGATGATGGCGCGTTCTGTGGTGTATATTTAACAAATCGAAAGAGGTTCGGCGTTGTCTGGACTCGCTTTACGTCATCATCGTCGTCAAAATACTGTGGACTCACGAGCCGCAGATGAGCAACACAATAACTCTTCGAAAAGGTTTATTGCAGCAACTCCCATTATCATTTGCGCTTTTTATAAGTATTATCGCTTAACTGAGTACGCTAAACATTTTGGCGACAGGGAACATTTTTGGGCGAGAGAAAGGGGGAATCTTTCGAAACTTGAAGCCCTGAAAGAGGAGACCACACGAAACAAAAGAGAAATTTCTGTAAAATGTCTTCCATTAGTTCAAATAGGAGGATCACGAAAACGTCTAACAGCTCACTTAGGGATAATGTTTTGACTTTAGCAAAAAGCAGTGTCAATTCACGGCTCAAGCCTTTCGGGCCATCGGCAAAAATTTGGAGGGTGGCGTAACTTTCGAGTTCCCCAGGAGATCAACATGAACATCCCGATAGCAGGTTTAATGCTAGTAAAAGGCTAAAAATGCAAAATTTAAAGTATAGCTACTTTGATGTTCTCCGAGGTCGAATGCCAAATAAGAATAGAATTTCGAGGCCCCGAATATATTGCTGGTAAGGCAGTGTTGGTAATCAAAATGGCGTCTAAGGGTTACCAGCCTTCCCAATATCAGTACAGAGCCGCTTAGGGAGCAGATGTTAAAATGTCACTATTTCAGCCTAAAAATTAAGGGAGGGGTGAAAGACTCAAATAAAGGCCATGTGATAAAATATCATTATTTCCCATAACAATAATATAAAATGTATTCTGACAGTTCCCATATTATTTGTAATACACAGATTGTAAGCTAGTGCTGCATGTGGAGAAACACGAAAAATTTCTTCCTTGGATGCTTCAGACAGAGCGCGGCCCACGGACAGTCAGCATACTTGGGTAATGGTTCAAAGCGACCATGTGATATCACAATGGTCGCTCAGTGGAATGCGTTTAATTGACAAGCGCTTTCATTTCGGTTCAGTTTTTAGAATTAAGTCTTCTCATCGCCACTTTCAGTAACTGAAAAACTATGATGCGGTAGAAGTACAAATCTTCTTGTTCTTACCCAATCCATCTTCTTGGCCATGCCCGTAGCTCGCCTTCTTGGAGGGGGGATCGTTGTCCTCCGTTTTTCAGAAAAAAACCCCTGTATAAACCAAATTTATAGCATTTCGTTATGTTTCCTACTTGTTTTGTGACCAAAAACACGATTTTTCTGGCCCCACCTCCTACGGGCCTGTTGGTTATTGTAGTTGGCTCTTAAGGTAAAAAAGAGCCTGTGTCAGCCGCCATTTTGACAGCATAGCAACATACCAAGTCTGAGAAAGCGTTCTCGATTGAATTTGGTAAATCAAATCTGAAACTTTGTTTTTAGATGTTTGTTAACAGATTTCTACACTTCTACACAAATTCGTCTTCTAATATCAAACGAAAACAATAACAAAGGAGATGGGCTGACACGGGCTCTCAGAGATTTGCGGTCTATTAATTTTTCCATAGGTACTATTTTTAAAAATGTAAGACAAGCGAAAATATAGGACAAAGGTGCACTTTAGAAGCTTTCTGTTCGTTACACGCCCCAGCAAACAAAACAAACATTTTAATAGTGCTATATGGTCTGAGATCTGAATTACTTAGATGGTGACGCGATTCGTGACCAAACCTATTCGTGCCTTCCGTCATGCCATCGTGTGTAAAAGGATTATTATATATAAGAACTTGCTTGAACTTGAACCTCAAACCCAGAAGCGAAAGTAGCAAGTACGAGTCCCATTGGCGGAATCCGTTTGCAAAGGTCTTCTATATAGTCTTGCTCTTGTGAGCATCGCAACTTTGGGTAAGTGGAAACCAGTAGGAAGAGGATATTTTCGATCAGCGATTCTCTGTAGAGGCCCAATAATTGCAAATTAAAATAGTAGATAGCTATGGCTGAAACATAGCACGATTTGAAGCACAACACGATTGTTTCCGGTTCATTTTCACGAAATGTTTGAATGACCTTGCAAACTTCATTGAAGACTTCAACATTTCATTGCTGCATTAAAACATGATTCAACATTTTCCGCGATTTTGACGTAAGACATCGCTATACATTGGAGGAAATCGCTGAACGTAAATATAATAATGTTGAACCATTGAACTGGTTCGACGTAGCCTTCATGAAGTGATTTGATAAGATAATCTGTGTTTTGAATGAGTCATGACTATATGACTGCAGATGATGATTCATTGCTGAATCACTCGAAAATTGAAATAGTTAGACAAAATCCAAAACACACGAAGCGTGCCCCCCTAGAGTTGAAGAATCAATTCATTATTCCATTATTGATTTCATTATTCAATCCAAAAATGCAACTTTCAATTCAAAATTGAAAATTATATAATCTAAACAACTACTCTGCGCGAGCAATTGGTTATTCAGAAATCAAAATTTGAACATTTAACATTTTTAATATTGAACTTAAAAATGCATTGTTGGATCGAATAATGGAATAATGAATTGACGAATTGAATCTTCTATTCTAGGGGGGCACGCTATTCTAGGGGGGCACGCGAGGGGGGACCCCCTCTTACTGTAAAATGTCCCGACCAGATTCCGAACGTGGTCCTAAAGACATTTGCACCCGAGCTTGCCCCAGTCCTCGCAGATTTATATAACTCCTCCCTTCGGGAAGGGTTGTTCCAGCCTTACTGAAGAGTGCGATCGTGCGGCCATTGCCTAAACAGACCCCCGCGCAGACCATCGAGGACGACATCAGGCCCGTCTCCCTCACCTGTCAGACGGCGAAACTCATGGAAGGATTTACACTAAACAGAATATTACCAGATGTGCTATGTGATCTGGACGCAAAACAGTTCGCCGTGGCTGGCAAGTCAACCTGCCACGCCATTGTCTATCTCCTCCACCCCGCCTTAGAGACGCTTGACTCTGGCAACTGCTGGGTTAGACTATTCTTCGCGGACTTCCGCAAGGCATTTGACCTCATTGATCATAACATTCTGCTCAGTAAACTTAGCTCTTTCAACATACATCCCATCTTACTTAGATGGATAGCAGCTTTTTTACTTGATAGATCCCAGTGTGTAAAGATCTCGAACTCAATTTCTCCCTTTTTACAACTATACGGAGGAATCCCCCAAGGGACTAAACTCAGCCCGATCCTATTCTGTATCATGGTCAATGACCTAGCGAAGGATTGGGGCCCGCGAGTGAAGTATGTTGATGATCTGACGGTAATGGAAGTAGTTCCCCGTAATTCGCCATCTGTCATGGCAGACATTGCAAACAGTATTCATACATTCGCGGCGTACAACAATATGCGTCTAAACCCTAAAAAGTGCAAAGAAATGATGGTTGATTTCTTAAAGTATAATAGCTTCACCTGCCCTCCCCTCTCCGTCGGCGGCTCTGTTCTTGAGCGCGTCAAGTCGTTTAAATTTCTCGGCATATACGTGTCCAACGACTTGGCCTGGGGAGCAGGTGGACTTTATAATTAAGAAAGCCAACCGGAGGATGTATGCTCTTCGCACGCTGAAGCGTTGTGGTGTCTGCCAACTGACCTGGTCAAGGTTTTCTGCACGCTCATCAGACCTCTCCTTGAGTACGCAACCCCGGCGTTCGCTAATCTACCGCAGTATCTCTCGTAGGCTCTAGAGAAGGTACAGAAGCGCGCGCTGGCCGCAATATTCCCGAGCCTGTCATACGCAGATGCGCTTGTTGCTGCACAAATAGCCCCACTCAAGGAGAGGCGCGATGAAGCGTGCAGAAACCTTATAAAATCACTAGAACCAAACAACCCTCTGTATAACTTAGTCAGCAGTCGTATAGTAAATCCACAGAATACTTACAACCTAAGAGCTAGGGCTACATGTAATACCAAAAGCACGAACACTGACCGCTTCGGCAAATTCGCCACGAATGTTTTTGCTTATTGCCTTGATTGAATTTGTAAATATTGATTGTAAATGTTCGCCTTATGTAATTTATGTGATCGTGTGACCGTATACCTGTAATTCAGTTTCAACTGCTAGAGGTATAAATAAACCTATCTATCTATCTATCTATCTATCTATCTATCTATCTATCTATCTATCTATCTATCTATCTATCTATCTATCTATCTATCTATCTATCTATCTATCTGTCTATCTATCTATCTATCTATCTATCTATCTATCTATCTATCTATCTATCTATCTAATGCATCACTCGGACAAGATTCTATCTGACAGGGCAAGCATTTATTTAGAGCAACAGTTTTTTAGAAAATATAAAATATAAAATAGAAGTGAGGACGCGGTCACAATTTATTTGACCTACGACTGGGGGAGGGTCACAGCTTTTGGTATGTTCAACCACTCTATAACAAATTTGATTTGTCTAAGCTTGCCTTATCAGAACAAACAATCACTTGTGCCCCGTCAAGATACTTCGAGAACAATCTAAAAGAATGCTAGACTTTTCCATATATTCCCACAAAATTGAGACTTTAAACTGCTAAATCTCAACTTAAACACGCGAAATCTGGACGTATATTTTATTACGATCAATGTTTAGATATATAAATAGTCATTTCGCATGTCGGTGTCCACTTCTCAATGACGTGTGGACTTGAAATTCTAGCTATTTATCAACTATCCCTCGAGACCGAATGGGCTATGAGTCATGACTCGCTACTAGTACGCTATAACTTATAGCCTACTAGCTCAACCAATTAAAATGCAGCATTGACAATAGACCACTAGAGTGTGATTTGACTAAAATGTATCTGCAGCATATTGGATTCAGCGTCTCAAGTTCAAATGACGCGTCGTTTCCAAGTCAGTCCTCCTAGTCATGAGTGTTAGTCCAGTTCCAGACGTCGGACTTTTTGCCGCGTCGAAACCAATTATTAGGAGTTTCATTTTACAGCTTAGAGGACACTTTGCCTCGTGAAAAAGGTAAATCTAGATGAGCCATAGCAGAACAAAAAAATGTAAAGTTTGTTTTTCCTGCTTATTCTTCCTTGCGTTATGAAATGGATAAAACCAATCGACTGAATTGGATTCGACGCAGCAAAAGATCAACGTTTGAAACAGGCCTTAAGGCTGGTTTCCATATAGTCTTATCTGTCTCATTAGTCAACCGTGAAACAAAAGAATAATTCCAATTTCTATTGTTTCACGGTCGACTGATGAGACAGATACGACTATATGGAAACCAGCCTTTACAATGACTTAAAGTGCACAAAAGGGCAACAAAATATTGAATTGATTCTTAAAGGGGCTGTCACGGCTGTTTTAATAAACGAGCCTCAATCAGCTATAATTACTCAGCACATCGATGCACTGCCCAAATATGGTCATTGGAACGCCATTACCTGTCTTCTGTACATGACAGATTCCTGCGATATCCGTCGTCTGAGGGAAATATGATGTGTTGAGCTCGTAAATAATACACAAAAGTAACAGGGATTTTTGTGCTATCGATGTGCTGAATAATAAAACCATTATCCTGCTCGATTTTGCAGAATATAGTTTGTAATTATATAGCCAGCTCGAAATCCGATTGTACGTGCCGGCAGATCGATTTTTCTTGTCGTCCAATTATTTTTTAATTGGATCGCGCGCGCTCTAATTGGACAGTTCGCGCTAAAATTGGACAGTTTGGGTTTGAACATGGATGTTATATAATTATTAAATAACAGGACTCCATGCTTGTCCAATTAAGGAAAAAAATGGATGATTCCTCGGAACTCCAAATTGGACTCGGCCTGCGGCCTCGTCCAATTTTGGAGTTCCTCTGAATCATCCAATTTTTTCTTAATTGGACAGCATGGAGTCCTATTATATATACATATCAGACGATATTCTGCGCAATCTCGCAGGATAATGGTTAATTGTCCGAAGCACATGATAAGATGATCTATTTCTAGATCCCGCGAGAATCAGTTGTCATGGTTACAAATGATGCCCCCTCTCTCAAAAGAAAGATGGTTGACATTAGCCGCCGTCGCACTGCACGGCCAGCATTCTCTCCCGCTCTCAACTACCAATTCTACAGTCTAAGGGACGTGTCATTCTTTACCGGGGGGGGGGGGGGGGGGAGCTCCCATTTTTTTCAAACAAGGCTAATAAAAATTAGAATCCTCCCCTTGAACATAACAAAAAAAAACATAAAAAAATATGACCCTCGCCATGTAATTTAGATTTTCTGGAAAACCTGTCAGATAGTCTCTTGCCCGAGTGATGGAATGTCTCTTTCATTCTTCTCAATAGCAGAACTACTTTTGTCTTACTTCTGTCAAAGCTAAGGAACCGCGGTCATTTATTATTTATTGTGTCGATTATTTACACGATAAAAATGCAGTAATCCTCTCTCTATAAGTACAATGATTAACGTGATCCCACCTCTCCCATTTTACAGAAAAAGGGGATCGCATTGTTCTTTCCCCGAATTTTGATAAATGCATTTCATCAAGCCACAGAGAAAGGGTAGATGAACATGTTTTGTGTACGGTATAGTAAACAAAGCCTATCAGGAGCCCAGGAAGTACGCTACCTCAACTATAGATGAAAGCTTCTATTGATGGGCTCCTGAGCCAACAAGGTTATGTTATTCATGCGCACAACTACATGCGCAAATGACGAAGTTATATATATTATTATTGATGTGGGTAAAGCGCGGCCCAACTCACGCTCACCTATGGGGTCTTCTTTCAAACATATAGTGACTGCCCGCCAGGCCTATCATTGCAGGGCATTTTTGGGAGAGTTTGCTTTTCCTCGGCAAGACACACTTGTTGTTGTAAACGGCGTGAGGGTAGTGTCTTCATTGCTCAAATACTATATTGGATGTTGTTCTTGCGCGCCCAAATTTTTATTAAGTAAAAATGCAAATGATGGAGTTGAGAAGTTACTGAAAAACCCACTATCGGCATTTGTTTTACCCTCTTCATCGTCCAAATGTTGCTGAAAAAATTATGACCCTCCCCCAAAGAGGAGGAAAAAAATTGGACCCTCCCTTTAGACACGCGAAAAAAAATTAGGACCCTCTCCACAAAAATAGGAGCCCTCCCCCCTCCCCCGCTAAATAATGACACGTCCCTAAACATAGACTCTTCTATCCCCGTGCAGATGTAGCTAGACCTAGTGGAGAAAAGGAGGCTCCTATGGCATCACAGCGAATTTCTGCAGTAACCATCCATGGGAAAAGCTGAATTTCCCAAGGCACACGCATGGGAAGTGCATAGGGAAGTTCCCAATTCACACGGATAGCCATGGGAAACCCGAACACTTCCCATTCTTCTACCATGGGAATTTCGGCTTTTTCCATGGATGGGGTTCTGCAGAAATTCCCTGTGAGGTTGTATGTCAAGGTTGTGATACCTGAATCGTGTACTCGCTCTATTATTTCAGTATCTGCAAGTGTATCGTGTCAGACTTGTAATTTGACGACAACCAAACAGGCATGTCAGCAAACGGGGGAACTTGTGAATTGCGACAACGTGACGTTGGATAACATGACCTAACAAAGCTGACAGCTGCTTCTCTTTGAACGGTAAGAAAATAGTTGAGTTCAAACGCATAGAGCAGCTCTCAAGGGTTTAAGTGTTCAAAGAAAAATTAAGAGGAAATCCGCCAAGAAATCGAGTAATTTTGTGGAAGCAATTTTTAATAGAGTATTCACAAAACCAATTTCCTGGTTTGTCGCATTTTTTACGAAAGGTCTTGATAAAATAAAGAATTGACGATGAGAAGAAATTCTTAAAGAAACCCGAGAAATGATTTTTCAAAGTTGTGAAGGATAATGGCTCACCTCCAGTGTAAGAACACACCTGCGTCACAAAGCTTTCTTTGTTTGGTAGAACGAAGATTGAACCAATCATGATTAAATAGTAACTAAACACAAAGGTGTCCTTCAGGGAATGGTTCTTACATTGGAGATGACCCAGGTAATAATGTTGGCTGTTGATGTACATTTCATGGTGCTGTCAACCTAATATAAATTGTATGGATTTGGACAAATTTCAGGATTCATTTTCGATGTTTCGTGTTGTACATTTTTTTAGATCAGATATCAAAAAACAGTAAGACAGAAGTCTATACTATGATGTAATTATTTTTTTTCCAAGAATGTTTTCCAATCGTTTACTCGATTTTCAAATAGAAAACCACTAGCCAATCAGGAGTTTATGCACCAGTCAAAGTAAACCCTGAGACCCCCCACCCCGGGATATGTGGGGGCATTAGACTGAAATTGGTACTAAAACTTCCAAATTCCCCACCATGTGGGGACAGGTTTTATGGGCTAAATAGCAGGAAATCCCCCACCCCCTGGGGCAGCCCAAGGAGATGATGCATTGTTGTTATTCATCAGTCGTTCAAAGCCCAAGACTACTAGTGAGGGATCCACACGGTAATATATGGGAGATGGCTTCTCTTCATATTTCTACTTTCATAAACTCTGTGTAACTGGACTCCTATGTGCTTTCTGGCTCACTCAATAGAAAACTCTCACATTCGGCAAACCCAACGGAGCTCCGGCGGTCGCCGGCTTGTTTTGACAGCTCTGCTGTATTCCCGATAGATAAGCTTATTGATATTTTGTATCAAAAGCACGCCTATAACATATTGATCGTAGTTGTAGCTTTCTTCTGTTAATGCGAAGGGAAAATCTAAGCTAAAATAGCGCTAAAAATATCAAATATTTTCTTGCGTTAAGATCTGATCTGATCTTGAGATGTAAAAGATAAACAAAGCAATAGCATGCTTGACAGTTAACTGGACATTTCTGCCTTTTACTGCAGTTTGTCAATCTTGTTATTAATTGATGTACATGACGAAATAAAACTGTTTCGAGTTTTCAGAGAGAAGAGACCAAGGTATGCATTTCCCGTATGCATTTTTCAGTCTGCATTTTAGACTTGCATAGCCACTCAACAAAACATAGGTCCGCTAACGCGAACGGGAAGCTATTTGCGATTGCCATGAGACATTGTACTCCCCCCTCCAACCAAAATTCCTGGTTACGCTTCTGTATACGTACTTCGGTCTACAGTCGAAGCTCTAGTAAGCGACCACCTCGGGAACGGAAAATGCGGTCGTTAACGGAGCTGGAGCTGGTCGTAAGCGACCACCAAGCGGCTTCCTACTTGAACAATAGGTATTGGTCGCTTACGAGAGCTTAGTACAATAAATCTAGAAAATATCATGTGATACTAATGCTTAAAATAGTTTGATTTAATTCCCTAGAAAATAGCATTTCATCGGTGCAGCTTGTATCAGTTTAGATATTTATGAGGTGATGACTGATGTTTTAAAGACAAAAAAGTACTGTGGTCGCTTACGAGAGCTTAAAAACAAATAAAAATCTCTGTTGGTGATTTGAAATTGTGGTCGCTAACGGAGCTGGTCGCATCGATAAGGCGGTCGCTTACGAGAGCTTGAAGTAACAGAGTTTATGCGACATTTCAAACGGGGTTTCGGGAAAATGGTCGTTATGGGAGCTGGTCGCTTACGAGAGCGGTCGCACAGAGAGCTTCGACTGTATTTAACAATTCAGGGGCGTAGCCAGGGGGGCCAGGGGGGGCGCCCCCCCCCCCCCTTTCCCGGGAGATTTCCCATACATTTACTGTATTTGCTGGAGGAAATTTGAACATTTTCGTCCCATGTTTTTATCCGCCCCCCCCCCCCCCCCCCCCCCCTCCTTCAGAAATTCCTGGCTACGCCACTGCAATTAGACCTCGAGGCCGAATGTGCTATGATGAATATAGCCTCCTCCGCAGGCATCTCCGTGTGATTTCCGTGTGCTTTGCATCGTTTTGCATCGCTTCGTTGGCGGTTTATGCAGAGCGGAACCTGAGAACGAGTTCAAACCCTTTCACGGCCCTTTCACGATCACACCACCGGAAGTCCAACCAAGCGCGTCGAAGAAGGCTCGAAATAGGTGTTTCAAAACACAACGAGACGCCTGCGGAGGAGGCTATGATGAATAGACCATGAGGCCCAAGGCAGAATGGTCTATTGATATCATAGCACATGAGGACGAGAGGTCTAATTGCTTTAGTATAAACCAACTAGTTGGTCGGTTTTGGTAATGAATTCGATAATTTTATGTTGAAAAAATCAAGTTTTCTTGCAAAGAAAGGTGGTGGTTTTGCCAGGTACGGTCTATCACTAATAGACCATTAGTAGCTCAGCCAATCAGAATGCAGGATTTGTAATAAACCATTAGTTGGTTTATACTAATTTCCTTTATATCTCGGTCCGAGCCATCCACCCGTTGAGAAGTGGCGAATAGCTCAATCTGCAGAGGGCCGGGGAAAACAAATCAAACCGGGTCGACCGAGGTTCGACTCCCGGTATCGGCTGTTTTTTTCTTTTTCTCCCTTCAATTTTTTTTCTAGCATTATTGAATCAACATAAGAAAGTAAGCCACTTAAAACTGCAAAACAATTGCAAAAATAAATAAATAAATTTGCGATTCACAAAGACCGAATTGATCGATTGCCTTGCGAAGTTGGTTTATACTAATTTCCTTTATATCTCGGTCCGAGCCATCCACCCGTTGAGAAGTGGCGAATAGCTCAATCTGCAGAGGGCCGGGGAAAACAAATCAAACCGGGTCGACCGAGGTTCGACTCCCGGTATCGGCTGTTTTTTCTTTTTCTCCCTTCAATTTTTTTTCTAGCATTATTGAATCAACATAAGAAAGTAAGCCACTTAAAACTGCAAAACAATTGCAAAAATAAATAAATAAATTTGCGATTCACAAAGACCGAATTGATCGATTGCCTTGCGAACTGTGCGAAGTCCGATCACGTCAACGAAGCCCCAAGCAAGTTCTGAGAGGGCAGAAGTTGGGTGATTTCTATCCCACTGTTGTGTGAGTAATGTCGAATATTGTGCGAATTCTTACATTTTCAACACTTCAGTGAGCTTTAATAACTTCAAATTATTGTAAAGAAGCCGCAAAGTGAAGTTGGCTACTGCGAGAGACAGTAAGGACAGTTATCGTTGAGACTCAAAGCTTTTCTCAAAGCTCAAAGCTTTTCTCGAGTTTGGAGAATACATCGACTCATTGGCAAATCCATTAGCATCTAAACAACAATGTTGGATGAATAACAGCCTCGATTTTCGCCTTGAGGAAAGTGAAGACGAGTCTCAAAACACAGTGAACTTGCGTGACACGAAGAGCTGGGACAGCTATATATCTACTTTTTTACTAGTGCTTACGTCATCAAAGTCCCCGTGGCGCAGGGTTGTGCCTAAATCCTACCCCCTAGCCGTACGCCCGAACTTGACCCGAAGTCGGAAGATTTCCGAAGTACCCCGAACATCGGAAATCCAAGATGGCGGCTATTGGAAGGCAGAAACCCGCGAAAGGTACAAAACGAACAGTTAGAGATCGTTTTAGGCCGCTACTGTAAAGATAAACGATAAAGGAGAGCAAGATGGAATTGTGCTGGCTCGTACAACACCACGAGGATATCAAATCTACTGATGTTGGGGCTTTAATGTTGCTCATACTGCTCGAAGCAAAACTCGCAAAAATAACACCCAAATACTGCATGAACTTCTGGTTGTATGAACTGTACGGCTGACGATAGTGATTTCCTGACACTGTGTTGTCAAGTTTTGTACATCAATGTTGCTGCAACCTGAAAAGATGAGAAAAATCCTTATGTACGGCTAGAGGGTAGGATTTGTACGGCTAGGGGGTAGGATCCTACAGAAATCAACATTTGTACGGCTAGAGGGTAGGATATGTACAGCTAGGGGGTAGGATCCTACAGAAATCAACATTTGTACGGCTAGGGGGTAGGATATGTAACCGCTAGGGGGTAGGATCCTACAGAATCAACATTTGTACGGCTAGGGGTAGGATATGTACGGCTAGGGGGTAGGTCCTACAGAAATCAACATTTGTATGGCTAGAGGGTAGGATATATGGCTAGGGGGTAGGATCCTACACAAATCAACATTTGTACGGCTAGGGGGTAGGATATGTACGGCTAGGGGGTAGGATCCTACAGAAATCAACATTTGTACGGCTAGGGGGTAGGATATGTACGGCTAGGGGGTAGGATCCTTCAGAAATCAACATTTGTACAGCTAGAGGGTAGGATATGTATGGCTAGGGGGTAGGTCCTACAGAAATCAACATTTGTATGGCTAGAGGGTAGGATATATGGCTAGGGGGTAGGATCCTACACAAATCAACATTTGTATGGCTAGAGGGTAAGATATGTATGGCTAGGGGGTAGGATCCTACAGAAATCAACATTTGTACGGCTAGAGGGTAGGATATGTACGGCTGGGGGTAGGATCCTACAGAAATCAACATTTGTACGGCTAGGGGGTAGGATATGTAAAGCTAGGGGGTAGGATCCTACAGAAATCAACAATTGTGTGGCTAGGGGGTAGGATATGTACGGCTAGGGGGTAGGATCCTACAGAAATCAACATTTGTACGGCTAGAGGGTAGGATATGTACGGCTAGGGGGTAGGATCCTACAGAAATCAACATTTGTACGGCTAGGGGGTAGGATATGTACAGCTAGGGGGTAGGATCCTACAGAAGTCAACATTTGTACAGCTAGAGGGTAGGATATGTACGGCTAGGGGGTAGGTCCTACAGAAATCAACACTTGTATGGCTAGAGGGTAGGATATATGGCTAGGGGGTAGGATCCTACACAAATCAACATTTGTACGGCTAGGGGGTAGGATATGTACGGCTAGGGGGTAGGATCCTACAGAAATCAACATTTGTACGGCTAGGGGGTAGGATATGTACGGCTAGGGGGTAGGATCCTTCAGAAATCAACATTTGTACAGCTAGAGGGTAGGATATGTATGGCTAGGGGTAGGTCCTACAGAAATCAACATTTGTATGGCTAGAGGGTAGGATATATGGCTAGGGGGTAGGATCCTACACAAATCAACATTTGTATGGCTGGAGGGTAAGATATGTATGGCTAGGGGTAGGATCCTACACAAATCAACATTTGTACGGCTAGAGGGTAGGATATGTACGGCTAGGGGGTAGGATCTTACAGAAGTCAACATTTGTACTGCTAGAGGGTAGGATATGTACGGCTAGGGGGTAGGATCTTACAGAAATCAACATTTGTACTGCTAGAGGGTAGGATATGTACGGCTAGGGGGTATTATCCTACAGAAATCAATCTTTGTATGGCTTGAGGGTAGGATATGTATGGCTAGAGGGGAGTAGGATCCTACAGAAATCAACATTTGTACTGCTAGAGGGTAGGATATGTACTGCTAGGGGGTAGGATCTTACAGAAATCAACATTTGTACGGCTAGGGGGTAGGATATGTACAGCTAGGGGGTAGGATCCTACAGAAATCAACATTTGTACTGCTAGAGGGTAGGATATGTACGGCTAGGGGGTAGGATCCTACAGAAATCAACATTTGTACTGCTAGAGGGTAGGATATGTACTGCTAGGGGGTAGGATCCTACAGAAATCAACATTTGTATGGCCAGAGGGTAGGATATGTACGGCTAGGGGTAGGATCCTACAGAAATCAACATTTGTATGGCTAGCTAGGGGTAGGATCCTACAGAAATCAACATTTGTATGGCTAGAGGGTAGGATATGTACCTCTAGGGGGTAGGATCCTACAGAAATTAACATTTGTACAGCTAGCAGGTAGGAAATGTATGGCTACAGGGTAGCAGGGGTTTCTATAGAAGGCGGCTACCAGCATGAACTGCTGTATTCTTCACTGCTGGCAACTTCACTGAAGCTTTTGAAAACCCTGTAAACTAATTTGCTCTCAAAACGAAGGAAACACCTTTTCTGCTACCGAAATTTCAAAATTTCCCAGGGGAGCAATTTCCCTTCCTTAGAAGGCTCAGGCCTTGGGCCTTAGTATAGGTTTCTGCTACTTCAAAATGTATTGAAACCCCTTATTGAAATCCCAGAGAAATCAACATTTGAATGGCTTGTGAACAGCTAGGATATGTACAACTAGAGGGCAGGAGCTTATGTACTGTTAGTGGATAGGATCCCAGAGAACCACTTTATTTGCTCAGGGTAGGATTATGTATTTACCGGTAGGGGGGAAGGATCGTGTAGAACTCAACATTTGTAGGAACCCCCAAAACACCAGATTTCTACAGCTGGGGGAAAGGACTATTTTTTTTATTAGAGTCTCTATAACACAGTCCATGGAGGCTTTTTCATATTACAGATGATGGGCAGGTCAAAAAAGAGCTGCAACTCCCCGCCCCTCACCTCGATGTGAAGCTCTCCATTTTGACAACCACCCTGGAATTCCTGAGGTCCTTTGCACTTAATTGACACAATTTTTGGTGTTAGTATGTTTATTATTATTAACAATCAAGTGTAAAATTGCAAAACTTAATAAAAATATATATAAACAAAAAACAATCAAGTGCTGAAGGCGCCCACGTAGCTACATGCAGGAGGAAAGGAAACAACACAAAAGTGTATATGCGTCAACCTGTGGACTTCCATCCATGTGTCCATCCACAGGCAACCCAAATGTCATCAAACGAGAAAAGGTTTATATCTTAGGAAGGCATGAACCTCAGACACTCAGACAGCCAAACTTGGGGAAAGTTGTCTAAGTAGCAAGGGGGTGCAACTGCATAGTCAGGTGGTATGACATAATCGATGGCATCATCAAACAAGGAAAGGCTTATATCTTAGGAAGGGGTGAACCTCAGACAACCAAACTTGGGTGAAAATATCTAAGTGGCAAGTTGGGTGCAACTGCCTAGTCGTGTGGTATGACGTCATCGATGACGTCATCAAACGGGAAAAGGTATATATCTTGGGAAGCCTCAGAGAACCAACTTGGGTGAAATCATTTAAGCGGCAAGGGGTTGGGGTGCAACTGCGTAGTCATATGGTATGATATCATCAATGACATCATCAAACCTGAGAAAACCAAACTTGGGTGAAATTATCTAAGTGGCAAGGAGGGTGAAAGTGTTTGGTCACGTGGTACGATGGTGACAGGGTATGCAACCTTTTGTCTCATTAACACAGTTGATGTCATGAAATATACACTTTCTTGTTTACTACAAATTACTAGGTTTACCACTGATAACATTGCACCTACTTATAGGTTTCAGGAGATATTGCAACTCCAGTTATTATTATTCTAATGTTGTGTTTACACTCAGAATTTTTACTTAAGTAAATACAGAGTGTAAACACCGTTGCTAACCTCAGTAAAAATCGATCGGGAACAACAGAAAATTTACCTAGGTCAGGTAAACATTTACCCTACTATGAGGCTGGGTTGGAGCGACTCAACTGAGGTAAATTTGACAGCTTGTGTCAAATTCGAGTGGTGTCTGGTTTCTCTCTCAAAGTGTAATTACGTTCAAATTCATGTGTCCGTGTTCATAAACCCTGCCTAACAACATTTACTGCAGTTAGGTTAACTCGACCTCAGTAAATATTTGCCTAAGTAAATCGCCAAGTGTAAACACAACATAAGTATTAAATCCAAAGCCTTGTGGATTTTAACTATGGCTCGTACAGGCTATAATAATGTTACACCCTCTAGCAAAAAAACTGAATGGAAGTCTTGTCCTACAGTCTTTTTCATTTTATGGCTTGCCTCATATATTGTCTCAGCATTAGGATATCTCTCTACAAATTTTAAAAAAAGAAAATAGCTTATGAATAAATAAGTTCATTCCTGATTTGACAAACATTATACTGTATAATGTCATTGTGTTGTTCCAGGGGGGGGGGGGGGGGGGGTAATGGATATTTTCTGGAACCATACATTGGAATTACTTTCTAGAGTGTGGCATACATTGATTCCTGGTCCCAACAAACTAGAGGTTGCTATTAGAGCAGCCTGTCATTTTATTATGACCAACTTTACTTGTAGATAATACCCTCTAGACAATACATCCTACCCTCTAGCGTTGTTGATTTCTGTAGAATCCTACCCTCTAGCATCCTAACCCTAGCCGTACAAATGTTGATTTCCTTGGAATCCTAGCCTCACAAATGTTGATTTCTGTAGGAGCCCCCTAGCCGTACATATTATCCTACCCTCTAGCCATACAAATGTTGATTTCAGTAGGATCCTACCCCCTAGCCGTACATATAGATAGATAGATAGTAATTTTATTTATCCACGGTGGTTCATCAGCCCAAAGGACTGGTTTACAATGAAGCCGTGCAATAAAAATTATGATATACATAAAAAATGTGATAAAAATGTGATATACAAGACAATAATATATAGAAATAATCATATGATATTTGACAAAGACTCGAAGAAACAGGGAGGCAACTCCCACATATCCTACCCTCTAGCCATACAAATGTTGATTTCTGTAGAATCCTACCCCCTAGCCGTACATATCCTACCCCCTAGCTGTACAATTGTTGATTTCTGTAGGATCCTACCCCCTAGCTGTACATATCCTACCCCCTAGCCGTACAAATGTTGATTTCTGTAGGATCCTACCCCCTAGCCGTACATATCCTACCCCCTAGCCATACAATTGACTTCTGTAGGATCCTACCCCCTAGCCGTACATATCCTACCCCCTAGCCGTACAATTGACTTCTGTAGGATCCTACCCCCTAGCCATACATATCCTACCCTCTTCTGCACAAATGTTGATTTCTGTAGGATCCTACCCCCTAGCCGTACATATCCTACCCTCTAGCCGTACAAATGTTGATTTCTGTAGGATCGTACCCCCTAGCCATACATATCCTACCCTCCTCTAGCCGTACATATGTTGATTTCTGTAGGATCCTACCCCCTAGCTGTACATATCCTAGCCCCTAGCCGTACAAATGTTGATTTCTGTAGGATCCTACCCCTAGCCATACACATCCTACCCTCTTCTGCACAAATGTTGATTTCTGTAGGATCCTACCCCCTAGCCGTACATATCCTACCCCCTAGCCGTACAAATGTTGACTTCTGTAGGATCCTACCCCCTATCTGTACATATCCTACCCCCTAGCCATACAAATGTTGATTTCTGTAGGATCCTACCCCCTAGCCGTACATATCCTACCCTCTAGCCGTACAAATGTTGATTACTGTAGGATCCTACCCCCTAGCCATACATATCCTACCCTCTTTTTTTTTTTTACACATGTTGATTACTGTAGGATCCTACCCCCTAGCTGTACATATCCTACCCTCTAGCCGTACAAATGTTGATTTCTGTAGGATCCTACCCCCTAGCCGTACAAATCCTACCCTCTAGCCGTACATAAGGATTTTTCTCATCTTTTCAGGTTGCAGCAACATTGATGTACAAAACTTGACAACACAGTGTCAGGAAATCACTATCGTCAGCCGTACAGCTCATACAACCAGAAGTTCATGCAGTATTTGGGTGTTATTTTTGCGAGTTTTGCTTCGAGCAGTATGAGCAACATTAAAGCCCCAACATCAGTAGATTTGATATCCTCGTGGTGTTGTACGAGCAAGGGCAATTCCATCTTGCTCTCCTTTATCGTTTATCTTTACAGTAGCTGCCTAAAACGATCTCTAACTGTTCGTTTTGTACCTTTCGCGGGTTTCTGCCTTCCAATAGCCGCCATCTTGGATTTCCGATGTTCGGTTAAATTCGGAAATCTTCCGACTTCGGGTCAAGTTCGGGCGTACGGCTAGGGGGTAGGATTTAGGCACAACCGTGGCGCAGTTGGTTAGCGCGTGACTCGCCGAATCTCTTGAAGTTAAGGCGTTCCGGCGAGGTTAGTAGTTGGATGGGTTGCCAGTTGGCTATTAGTAATCAACCATGAGGTGGGGAGGGGTGGGGAGATATACCGAGGAGGGGAGAGTTGATGTCAAAAGTAGCCAGGGGGGCGTATGATCAAGGGTTCAAAGGTCGTTGCCTAGACTTGAAGAGCAGTAAAATCAGTGGCAACCGCCACGCAACCGCCACTCCCCCCTGTCTGTTGCAAAATCATAAAAGTCAACTGGAAAGGGTCCTATTCCAAACTAGTCCAGTCCCTGAACTCTCCTTCGCGGCTCCGTTGTTTCCTGTGGTCGCCGAAAGGAGAGTCCAGAAACCTTTGGATGCGCATGCGCTAGATCTGACCAAGAACTTGGGTTTTTTCGTTAGTGCGCATGATCCAAACACCGCTGTCAAAGATTGTTTGTTGAATTTTAGCGGTTACGGTCACAAGGGCGTCCTATCTTGAAGGACAAAACTCATATAGTCAACAATCAATTTCCGACAACGGTATTTGGATCATGCGCACTAACGAAAAAACCCAAGTTCTTGGTCAGATCTAGCGCATGCGCATCAAAAGGTTTCTGGACTCTCCTTTCGGCGACCACAGGAAACAACGGAGCCGCGAAAGAGAGTTCAGGGACTGGACTAATTCCAAACACACTGCAGCACGCACATGAAACAAGTACTAATAACTAATAAGCAGGGAGGGGAGGGTTGTTAGTTATACTAACGGTGAACTTCATGGAGAACCATCTATTGAACCGGAAATGGATACATACACAGTCCGAGGGTGACGACTAAGAAGCAATTTGCATACTGCAAATAGCTTCAAAAACAATCAGAAGGCGAAGTCAGACTTGCGTTTAGTCATGATGTGAGTATGGCCCGTTTGATTAAGGTTGCATATTGATTGGCTGAAAGACGAGAGTGTTTTGCTCTCGACCAATAAAAACGCTGAATAAACGTGGCTAACTAACAGCGGTCATTTGAAATCCGCTCTATATTCTAAAAATGTTTATTCATACACGTTGCTTTGTTCTATGTATTATTGATAGACCAAGTTTACATCTTGTTGCCATCCAATTCAGATCTTGTTGCCATCCAATTCAGATCATGCGATGATTCTTTTGGGTGGTTACAATTGTCACTTTTTTCTCACTCGATCGAGTACACGAGTGACGTATGTTCAGAACTAACAAAAGTATCCACCCAGGCCAAAGAAACCATCATACATGATCTGAATTGAGTGGCAACGCAAACACCGTTAGCCGATTTAGTCTATTGACAAAGCAAATTGTAATACTGTCATGTCATGTTGAGTTCTAGAGCGAGAACAAATTGATTTGAGGTACTAGACAGAAATACGAGGGGCGATGGCGTGGATATTGTTTTACCGGGGTTCTTGTATTATTTTCTCAGCTACCAAGTTTGACGGAACTCCTGTATACATTCAGCATTGCACGATAAAAGGAGGATGCAGCTTTCTCTGTGGCTATTTCAACACGACGCACTTGTCGCACTCTCTGAAGACATGCAATGCTTACTGTTACGATGGCGCGACCGGTACACCACCCACTACCGCACCTAGTGGAACTACTACCCTCCAAACAACCACCACAGACTCAGGCGAAAAGCTGCTTATCTCGACAGCTTTCGATTTTTGTTTTCGGTGATTGCATTATTTCAGGGTCGAATATTTTACTAATAAATGTCTCAATGGGGTTAAGGTGACTCCACGAAAAGTCCAAGCGAATTTTCTGTAAATATAAATTCGGTCATAACTTTTATAATATTCCTGTGACGAATATCAAACTTGGAGGACAGTAGGAAGCATCTTTTGGCAATACTTTAACATACTTCGATCTTTATTTGCGTTAATACTTTTAATAATATCCCAGCTACAGTGGACCCCCTTGTTCCACTTTAGCCATCTCTGAAAACTAAATTTGCTATCACTTTTGCACGACATTTCAAAATTGGCGTTCAATTTAGAAAATCTTAGCCAATTCTTCGGAAGCAAAATTAAATTTTATTGGAGCAACAAATTGATGACTTAAGTTTTCTTTCAACTCATGCTTAACATTAAAAGTCCTATAGCATCACCAAAAAACACCGAAGCTTTCTGAAATTTTGCGGAGATGATATGTTATTGCTTTATGTATTCAAATGATAAGTTGATCATACCTCGATAATTGCAATGTGGATCACTTTATATTTTAGAGACGCTATACTATGTTAAAACTTGCCAAGAAAGAATGAACTATTACCTCTGTTGAAAAGAGGCAATATTATACACTTAATGACTGCTCCCGAGGGAAACATCAGTTTTGTTTCCCGAGAATCTCGATGTTTCATCGAGATTCGAGGGAAACAAAACTGGTGTTTCCCGAGGGAGCAGTCATTAAGTGTTTTGTTATATAGCAAAAAATAAACTCACAATTATTAAATCGAAACAAATGTATTTCAAGAACGAAAGAGAAGTTACAAAGTGTGTGCGCGACTGCATCGTGTAAAATAAGAAAAACACTCCTAAAATCCCACAATTTTCTTGCATTACGGCAAAAACTTATCAAAATTAGCAAAGGTTGTTTAAAGAGACACGCGTGTTTACAATAAACTTCTATTTTTCCCGCTCTCAAACGCGACGCGCGAAATCAATATTCCCCGACCAGTCAATAATTTTTCGAAATATTGACTGATCGGGGAATATTTGATTTGTACTTCACCACGTGACCTTGATTTAGCCAATAAGAGCGCTCGCTCGTTTGGAGTGAGCACTCGCTATATAACAATATACACTTAATGACTGCTCCCGAGGGAAACATCAGTTTTGTTTCCCGAGAATCTCGTCATTAAGTGTTTTGTTATATAGCAGAAAACATACTGCAATTATTTTTTCCCGCTCTCAAACGCGACGTACGAAAGCAATATTCCCCAACCGGTCAATAATTTTTATTGACTGATCGGGGAATATTTGATTTGTACTTCACCACGTGACCTTGATTAAGCCAATGAGAGCGCGCGCATGGTTGGAGTGAGCACCCGCTATATAACAATACAGCTTTACCATGGGTCTTTGCCTTCTACCGCCGTCAGGTCCGTAGCTTCATGTGTCAACTTGTCCCAGTTCTAATATTTCGGCGAAAAAGCATTTATAAGTAGAGAAATAATGTATTTTAGTTGCAGAGTACTACACGCTCGGATCTTTGCAAGCCGTCTAGCGTTCTTTGTTTATGAATCGACATCTCTGGTTGGAATTCGCACCCTTTTTAAGGAGGGGTAAAATGCTGTTGTGTCTATGAGGACTCAAGGGGGAGAGATTGAAAACAATTTTTCTGCTCCAGTGAAGGCTGACAAAATTCGTGAAGGCATTGGAATGTTGGCGACTCGGGAATAGGCAACTGCTGTTTGTTACGCTGACTTACAGTTATGAGTTCGACTTCGTTGGACAAGCGGGGTTTTAAAAGCCCGCTTAAACAAAATAGCTGCTAAAAAAAGAGACTGGAAAATTTGAAATTAAACAGAATTGAGGCGGAAGAGCCAGTAGCTCAGGCAACCGACGCGAATGTTTTGCCGTCCCGTTCTTCTACTCGGTCTACGGTAAAGCCAAATTTAACAATTATTGCAAACATACAGAACCTCAAATTACGGAATTGCAGTCAATGCAACGCTGGACCCTTGGACTTCTCGAATGTCGATGTTAGAACTCCTCAAAGTTTTTCGCATTGGCGCAGCGTGTCACGAAGCCGAAAACGGCTACACCGACTCACAATTCCGCTCACTCGGTCGCTGGAAATCGGACGCTTTCAAGCTTTACATCCGCAACGAATCACTTAAGGCCAATTGACCCCCAAAAATTAGAGAGCACAAGCCCGAGCGCTTAAAGGTCAGACTTGGGCTGCTTGACGCGCTCAGGCAAAATAAATTTAATCACGTAAGAATGTTGTTGGAGAGGGTGGACAGTCATGGGCTGTGCCCCCCAAATATCCATTTTCCCCTTAGTAGGACAATTTTCTAACCACTTACGGTGGTCGCTACGGCGAGGTAGGCAGTCATGGGCTGTGCCTCACGTTTTGACTGCTGTTTCAATTTTCAATGATCGGGCCACGTTCCTTTTGCGCCTGGGTGGGGCTGCCACACGTTGTGGCTGGTGGCGTTTTTCCTTGCTCCACCTTTTGCTGAAGAATTTTATCTTTGTAATTTGACTTGGATTTGAAAATTAAACGTCACAGAGTGTGTGGCCAGAAATCTCCATACCCACGTTTGATTGTTTGATCTTATGACCCTTCAGCAAAACGAGCACGGCGCAAAAAGAGCTCGCACAACCCAATTCAAGATGTTTTCCTTGTAAAACGTACTCGAGATAAAATATATTAAGGAATGGATTAAACTTGACTTTGTTACGCTGACTTACAGCCATTCAAAAACCAATTAAAAGTTCCCCGTAAATTTTACTAGGCAAGGATCGTACTTGCAAGAATTTGCGTTCAGAATTTGTCAGAAAAGTTTAAAATTCATTAATGCGACTCACAGCTGTGGTTGGACCACCATGGTCTTCTAACTTGGTAGTAGGTCCTATAGCAATCCGCGTTACATTTAGCAGGCGAACTACAACTTTGCCAACCGACCAAACCACCATGGAGCAGCCTTTGGGCTGTCTTTTTCGACAAAGTTTAACAGTAAGAACAATAGAATTTGCTGTCAAAAGGACAGAAAAAAATACGAAAACGCGGGAAACATATTTTTGAGAAAATAGACTTTGCCAGGATCCCATCAACTGAGGAGCCTCCTCCAGGTTAAAGGTCCATCACCAACCGGGGGCCTTTGCGTCCCGTTTTCTTTTGTCTTCAAATTGATCCATTGTTTTTCGTGTGCTCTGATTGGCTAAGAGTCCGCAAAGGCTCTCGGTTGGTAATGGGCCTTTAATTCATGCATTGGAGTAGAAGACTATTTTTAGACTGTAGGTTTGGAGAGGGAGAGTGTTTGGTTCAACCACAGGGAATTTGTGCAGAAACCCATCCATGGGAAAAGCTGAATATCACAAAGCACACGTTTGGGAAGTGCTCGGAATTCACATTTGATAGCCATAGGAAATCCGAACACTTTACATTCTTCTACCATGAGAAATTCAGCTTTTCCCATGGGCGGGTTTCTGCAGAATTCCCCGTGAACTAGTTAGTGTAGTGCGTGTAGTGCGTGCGATGGAGGGCGCGGATTTCAGTCATTTTTCTTTTGAGAGTAATTCAATATCTACAATCTATAAATAGATTCAGACTTCAGACTTTATTATTCAAAATAATATAAAGGTTAATACATCATAAACTGATCCGCAAATAGAATTAAAATATGTAAATAAAGAATGGTAACAGAAATTTGTAAGCAAAAAAGGAACAATGGGTAACAGCAGTTAGATTTAGGAATATACAAGGATATTAAAAAGAAAACAATACACAAGTGAAGGAAGGTGGCAAAAATTGAATATGGCAAAGGCAAAACATGGATCACACAGATCCAAGCAAGTATTCATGTAGAGACAACAAAAAGGCTAATGTGCTCAAGTTTGGAAATCCTTAAGAGCTGTGCTAATTTGGGATATATCAACGTAATCATCGAATGATTGTAAAATTCCAATCAAAGCAGCATGTAGCTTCTTTTTCAATCTATTTTTAGGCATCTCTCTTAATGAATTTGGCAACTCATTCCATATCTTTGCCCCAATTCTAGAAAAAGCATTATAATGTTGGATTTCTAATCTAGACTTTTTCATATAAAACTTGTTTGAAGTTGAAGATCTAGTGTTGTAAGAGTGTACATTGCGGGTATCTGTAAAAAGATTGAGAATATTACTAGGAGCACTCCCCGTTTCGTACGTCATGCATTAGGCAGCAAACAGATTCAAAATACAGGAATTTTACAGGCAAAACATCAGCATCAACAGCGTGATCGCTACGCCCTACGGAAAATATAAAGCGAAGGGCTCGTTTTTGGAGTCGTAGTATCTTATTTAAGTAACAATTACTAGCTAATCCCCAGACTATGACTGCATAATTGATGTATGGAAAAATGAGTGATTGATAGATCCATAGTAAGGCCTTCTGCGGTACGAAATGTCTAAGTTTGGCGAGCAATCCAACAGTTTTGCTTATTTTTATAGTTATATGTTCAATTTGATACTTAAAGGTGAGGCTATTTAACATAATTTTTGCATTCGAGGCTTACGGGTTTACCCATTCTGGGGATTCATCTGGGGATTCATCTACTCCAGTGCTTCGGTCACCCACCAATAGCTGATGGGCTCCTGATTTTGCCTTAAAATCTTTACGAAAATTATTTGCTAGGTGCGACCTCTGCCTTAGTCTTGACTAGAATAAGCCCGTAAAAGTACTAAGCACTAATCTGCTTGTAAATCAGTGGGCACTCGAGACCCACAGGGAACTTATCAGTCCATGGGAAAAGCTGAATTTCTCATGGTAGAAGAATGGGAAGTGTTTGAATTTCCCATGGTGAATTCTGATCACTTCCCATGCGTGTGCCTTGGGAAATTCAGTTTTTCCTATGGATTGGTTTCTGCAGAAATTCCAAGGGCAGACTACCAACAAGGGCCAAAAAGCGAAATTGAGTATCATGTTGTTAGCTTGTTGCAATACTAAATAATACATGGATATTACCTGAAGATTGACTTATTACCTTCTCGTCAGTTCCCGTCCCCAGAGCCTCCTCCGTTTGGCAGTTGTCGGAGGCTCTGGCGACAGACGAACTTTCGGAATCTGTGACTGTTATTTCATTTTATACAACGCTAGTAAATCGCGCGCTCTGATTGGTCGAGAGCCATGTTGCTATAAGAGTACAGATATACGGTTGACAACAATCCCTGTTTGTTGCTGTATAAAACAAATAGATCTCGTTTTTTGTGCGTGTGTACTGTAATAGATACACAGATGAAGACGTCACAGAATGTCATGAACAACAGTCACGCAACTCGACTGCGTCTCGTTGCGTACTTTTTTGTTATGACATTCTGTGACGTCATCTGTGTATCTATTACAGTACACACACACGCAAAACGAGATCTATTTGTTAAGTTTCCTTTGGTACCTATTGTTCAGTAAACCGAACAGACTCGCCCTTGATCGTCTGAAGATTCCAAGAACAAGTATCGGTTATTATTATTCATTCAATATAATTCCCCCTTCTGATTGGTTGAGCGCGACTTGCGAACTCGATGACGTCAAAGATTGGATAAGTTGAAAGTTATTACACGCATGACGTCACGCGCTTGTAGGCAGGCTGGCAAACTGCATGCCTGGTCTTTCAATTAAACTGTCAAAGAATTAAAGCGGGGAAATTAATTTTGAATGAATAATAAAACAATTGGAGAAATAGCTGTCTGGCCAGAGGGAGCTCACCCTTCCGTTAAAATAAAAATAAATGTGTTATTTTGGATATTTTATTCTCTATTCTTTTATCTGTCAATGTTTTACTCTGTGTATTGTTTTACTCTTGGACCCTAGGGAACGGGATTACGTCATGCCACTTCTGATTGGCCACTATCAGTAATTTTCATAACAAAGGAATCATTGACCTTCACAAGCTAGTATTCTATTCCAACCGCCCTCCTGCTTACGGACTGGTAGTTAAGTTGTGGGAAGGAACGCGAGTCCGCAGGCAAGAGGGCAGAAGGGCGCATGCGGCCAAGCCGCAGTAAGGGGTGGGTGGGCGGGCCTTAAAAGACTAGATAACGGTACCCGGGCCCAACCCCACCCCTAGCCCTGACCCACACTTTCTAAGATCCAGTCGCCCTTCCGTGTCGCTCACTTCAAACGAAACTGGGCCACGATCTATTGTTCGTGTGACTTAAATAGTTGCCGTTACGCATGAGTGCACTTGGAATAGTATTCTATTCCAACCGCCCTCCTGCTTACGGACTGGTAGTTAAGTTGTGGGAAGGAACGCGAGTCCTAGCAAATGTTACAAAGGTCACCACTACAGTGTAATACTCTGAACACTCTAAGCAGGTGGATGTATGTCCCCCTAAACATACCCTATACCCGTAACTAAAACTCTTTCCTCCCTACTCCCGTAACTATAAAGCCTCTTCTTGCCCGTCCCGTAACTAATATTCCGTATTTCAGGACTTTGTGTTATGTGATCCAAATGATTACCCCACGGCGACGTTATATATTGTTTATGACTCACTCGGATAAGAGTTAACACAAAATACACCTGATTCCATTTCCTATTTCTCGAGCTCTCTCTGAGGTAAGATGCAGAAACTGTGCGCATGCACACAACACAGTCATGAATGAACCTAAAGAAGTTTAAGTTGACTGAGTTTATATAACAGACATATGAAATCCTCATCTGTGGGTAACATGCTAGCATTTTTAGCATCATGACGTGGTTGATAGACTGGGTTGCATAGACTGAGTTAATACCTCTTCACTCACGTGACAGCTGAAGGCCCAGACGTACTTCTCTCGCCCGAAACTATAATCATTGGCGGACGTGAAGTGCATAACCTAGTAACCCATTAAATCGGTAGCTAGATGCGCGTTGTAGGAGCGAATATTGGCCAATCTCGCAAAGAGCATCGAAAAGTGTAACAATAACGAAGGGACTCTTTCTCCTAACGATCAGCACTAACAGCCGATTTCATGGTCACATACCATTTAATGGAACACCAGCCGTGCCCTACAGCATTGCTATTAAACAAACGGGACAGGTCATTATGGCGCAGAAATAAGAGATCTTCTCCACGCCCATAAGAGCCAAATGCAAAGCGCAAGGGAGACGCCCAGCCGTAAACAAAAAAAAAGGACCATCAATCTAACCGTTTGTGTGCTGACATACGCAATCAAAAAGCTCTGAGAGCAAACTCGTTCAGAGGACGTTCACTGAATGTTGTTTTAAAATTTTAAGCCTTGGCTAGTATGCAAGCCTTGGTATCCCTGTGGTAGCTTAGGGCTCGCAGTCGAGAGGGCTGGCGTAAAGCGTCGCATTTTAGCTGGTTTTTATTGCGATCGAATTCGGATATCCACCTTACCGAATAGAAATACCTAGATTTATCTGTTGGTGAGGAATTCTAGTTCAGAAGTTTCAGTTTAAGTTCATCGGATTGGGGTTGGACCACACAGGAGCGACGCACCTATGAGCGCGAGTGACACTAGTCTTCATCACAAAAACGCGTCCAACTGAACGAGTTAAAACTGGTCGACAATCAACCTCACAGGGTTAATGTTCGTTGTTGTCCGATTTGCGGTAGAGGATAATGGCAATACTGAGGATAAGGGCAATGCTGTTTCTTTTATTCTTAGTTACGAACGCCGAACATTGAAAAAACCATTTGCGGCAGGGCCGATACCAAGGGTTTGCCGTCCGTACACCAAACATTGTTTAATTCGCGAGCATAAAGCACCTACTTACAATCTGGATAGGGGAGCTACTATAGGAACGGGAAAGGAACGCTTCGAGTAGTGTACTGGAGTGAAGGTCATGACATAATAAATTTTGTTGACTACGTTTTCCTGGTTGTGATGCCACATAACCCATTCAAACGACGTCGTACAGGGTAGGAGAACACTATGGCCCGCGAGGAGAATACTATGGCCCGCGATAGTGACTTATTTATAGATTTTATTACGATATCTAAGTACTCTGCATCGGGAAGAATCTCGCGACATCACCCGGGACTTGATGAACCAACGGCGCTAGGTTCAAAGGCCAACGAGCCATAAGTCACAAGGAATAATAATAATAATAATAATAGTCTTTATTTAACTCCTAGAAACATACAAGGTATTTCAATAACAATACAGTGAATAACAGTGAATAATGAGAATTGATAAAAAGTTAAAAAGCTAAAATTCTCAGTGTATTGTATTGGAAACGAGGGAGATGACGAACCTTGGTTATAATATTGTAAAACTGCGAGCAGTATTAGCTCTAATAGGTTGCTGCATATGGCATTTTAAAGATAAATGAAAAATATAGATATTAAGAACTTCTAACGGGGAAAATTACCAAAGCCAGTTTCTGACCAAAATGGTAGCTCAAATAAAATGCTACAAACGACATAGCTAGAACTGAATGTGTATAAGTCAAGGATCCGCTTTTTAAACGAAGCACGTTTACTAGATTTGGCTCTTTCTTGATGTTGCAAGGCACCGGAGGCATAAAGACAATAGAAGACAACAGACCGTAGAACGAAACAATAAGTAAGGGTTAGAGAATGGACGCGAGTGTCTATGGGATATAGACCAGTAATGAACAAAAATCTGCGAGCGCGTTAGCGCGAGCAGATTTTTGTTCATTAGTGGTCTATTTCCCATAGGACACGAGCGTCCATTCTCTAACTTTTTTAGAACATGATCAATGCCACGAAGAAAGTATTTTGAAAGTTTTTGTGCTAGCTTGTCATTGACATATCAACATCATTACAGAGCATTGTTCAGAGCCATACTTCATCCAAGGCTTTTTACAATAGTAGTGTCAATCAAAGCCTTGTGTGTGTGAATGAAAAGATCTACCGACAAAGCGGTTTGTTTTGAGTGCATGAATTGTTCTAATTAATTTCCAAGTGTTTGTTTTGAGACGATAGCAGTTGAAACTGGCCATACTGGAGTTGCTGACAGGTTTCGTTCCCGAAGTCAGGTAAGAAATGAAAATATTCTATCGGAAGCTTTTGTAATGGATTCCTCGACTCCTATGGCCCAAGGAAAAGGGAGAAACAGGAAAGCGTACATAAAATCTCGGTCTCGTTATCAGAATTCGTAAATCCGTAAAGTTTTGATCGAAGACCGGAAATTGAACTCAGAAGTCGCATTACAGCGGAACATTTGGTAAAACATACTTTTGAATTGACAATCTGTTTCTTCCCGGGGCTTTCTTATGAGAATTGCAAGAGCGCTGATGTTTGAGGCTGGCAAAATTCGAAGTTGTTTTAGCAATTTGAGACTCAAATGTTTTTCAAATGCCTCGAGACAGCCAAGAGTTGAGTGAATCAGCCAATAAACCGATGTGAAAGGTGGAAGTTTTTTCCTTAAAAATACAGTACGTTATACATGAAAAGGGAACATCAAAATGCAAAATGTTCGTGGAGAAACTTTTAGGTATTTGCTATGCTTAACTACAGAACAAAAAGCTATGTTCTTAGGGGGCTCTCGCACGCTTGCTGGCCACTTCTCTGACAAGAAAATAGCTCAAATCGCAATCCAATTCCATCGTCATGATAACTGGTCAAAACAACCTAGAATTGCATTTGTCCAACACTTGAAAGGTTTTTCTATAAATCTGGAGGATTATTTTGATTACTACGGGAAAATATGCATGTGTTTTTGCGGTTACTATTTTACTTAACTTAAGGTTCTTAATTTTTTGCCTAATAAAACTTCGAATTCTTATAAACGTGGTTATTATAAACAAATTGCAATGTTGAAAATGTACTAATTTTGATTTGTTTATTTTGTTATAGAAAGATGTTGGAGAGAGACTTGAAATAAAGGGCTATTTTGCAAAAGATGACAATGAAGTCAATGTTTTCCTTTATTTTGCAGAGTTGGTTGCGTCAAGCGGCGAGGGAAGAACAGGTTGTGGTTTGTACATAGTCATTAGTATTCATGCCCATAGTCATTAGTATTCTCTATGTTGCACCTTGGTTTTCTTTGTTCTTCTTCAGGAGAACAATGAAAATGCAAGGTGCAACCAGAGAATATTAATGACTATGAGCATGAATACTAATGACTATGTACAAACCCCTAATTTTCCCTATTGTTCAATGCCCTCGCCGCTTGACGCTTTAGTTTCTATGGGATATAGGGGACGCCAAATGCCGGTTGCTGATTGGCTGAGTGGCATTGGTCATGTTCTAAGATGGAATACAATAGCTCCAATACAATAGCTTCTATGAAAACCAGCTATGCCGATGAAACTACCGTGTTTATAAAACATCTATCCATCTATCTAATCCAAAGGACAATACATTTTGCAACACCAAGAACCACCCAGAGATTTCTTCTACGCTCATAGTTTATTCAAAATACTCCGCCATCCAATAATTTCGACTTTCCCGCCGGTGAATATTTAATTCGCTACCGCATCGATTTATAGCTCGTCTAATTACGTTAAAAACGATTGCAAATAATATTGATCACCACAATGTTACAAGAATAGACGTTGGAAATAACAGTGGCGGTAGTTTGGCGGTTTCTAAGTTTAAATCCTTTCAGAAAATAGAACATGTTTGTGATTCAATCCCTATAAAAGTGCTCGAAACTAATTAGTAATTGAACTGTCCCGCTTTCCTGGTTTACCTCGCTGTAATTAGAACCATTCCCAGAGGGCCCCTCTGTATTTCATCATGATTCGTCCTACTATACAAGAGAAACTAACTCTGCTTTTAACCAACCAAATCCGCATACTAATTACAAAAAATAAGTATGTATACCCCGCGGGACTACAAACAAAGGAATATGAGACAAAAGCAAGGGCAAAGGACTTTATTCCTTTTGTGTTTCCATTCTAGATGTAAATAGTTATCGGAGTAACCAACGGCAGGCTCGCTAGGCATTGAGACATTTTAGTTGCATGTCATTTTCAGGGCACAAGCTCGATGTCGTGCAGAACAATATAATTCTACGCGATGTTGGATTTTATTTTTTTTTTTTAACAATAAGGGTGTGATATTATCTTATGACTGCCATTATAGTCCCTGTGCGCGAGCAGTACGGGCCATTGATCCGCGCGCTTGCCAAAAAGACAGGTAAACGCACCTTTAACACAGAAAAATGTGTAACCCGGAGCTCCGCTCTTAGCCAGTGGCTTAATCTATAAATAACTATTTTACCAAGGACATGCTCGCGAGAGGGCTATGGGTACGGCATTCCGCTGATTCAACCCTGCGACGAGTGATTGGCTCATAAACCCTGCAACGAGTGATTGGCTCATAGACTTAAATCTATACACTAGATGACGTCATAACCATGAGGGGTCGTTATGACAGGAGTCCTTGTATCGCTCTCACTGCCCTTGAAGCGCAGTAAAATAAAATGCCAGTAACATAAAATAAAATAAAAAAGGGAATTGGAAATGAGACCTACGCGCCTACACAGCCGGAGAACTTGCGGTTACAACAAGGAGCGTCATTAATTACTTAGTCAGTGAGAGCGCAAGATGTTTGCCAAACCGTTAAAAGGTGTGTCATGGGCGGTTGAACTATTGCACAGGTGCCTTTGAGTGGCATTACGCGCGGAGGGGCGGCCTGATTGCTGAACAACAGACACCTCGTCTTATGGCTACGCACAGGAATAATACAACTAGAAGCTTCCCTAGTTCGCGCAGAGGAAATGAGAAAATTGCGGGCATACTTATGAAATCTCGCTGGCAGGAGTTCGGCTGGGGAGGTTTGATACGAGTAGCGTGAAAAGCAATCACTAGGCCAAGTCCGACAACGGAACTTTCAGTATAATAACCCCAACAGGCAATTAACTTGTACTAAACGAACTTGTCGGCATGCCCATGTCTTCAGCCAGCGAAAGTGCAGAGGCGACAACGGCACTGTGTCTTCGGTTGTTCTCGCACATTGGTGCTAAGAGTGTAAGCATCTTAGACATCGACATAGCTCACCGAGTTCCATCCCGCAAACCCAGCGACAAACCCAACGCCATTGTATGCCGATTCACTCGAAGACTAGCAAGAAGTCGGGTTTTAGAGTGCAGGAAATCAGCCTCCAACGTGACGGCAGAACACCTTGGTTTCGACTCGAGTATTTCGGTTGAGGGCCTAATGATCTTTGAGCATCTATCTCCAAGGCAACAAGCACTCTTTCAAGAAGCAAAGAGGCTTAAAGACGTCTATCAGTTCAAGTTCTGTTGGGCCAAAGGAGGCATGATATGGTTGCGCAAGTCGGATGACTCCGACATCTTCAAATTGCGGAATAGTGAAGATCTGGCAAAGCTGACAAAAAAGCTTGCTCAAGCCCACACTAGCTCAGGCTCAGTCAGCTAAGTACTAATTATCTTGTTACTTTTTATTATAACTGGTAACAATTTCTCTAGTTTAGTATGAGCTCTCGTTCTACTAAAACACAATCTAAATCGAACAAAATTACTCTACAAAATGATTTGCCTTATTACGGCGTTAATATTAATATTGTTCACGGTCAATTCAATAATAGCCTTTCTGTCCCATTCACGTCCAAAAAATACCTAGATAATTTACCTAGTCTTTACGATTTAGATATATTTAGCCTTAACCATAGTTCGAACCAAAGTATTGACCCTGATCTTAATACTGTTAGCAACAATGTTAGATGTCGACATTTTTCTCCCAACAGCTTTTATAAAACTAAAAACAATCTGGGTCTTGACCATCCGCCAAATTCTAGTTTTTCTCTCTTTCATAATAATATTTGTAGCCTCAAAAAGAATATAGAAAGTTTACAAACACATATTTTAGATGAACTTCAGTTTTCTTTTAGCATAATCGGAATTACAGAAACAAGAATTACCGATGCAAATCTAGATGGCTTCAATTACAACATTCCAGGTTATGTTTTTGAATTCGTTCCAACACCATTGTCGGCCGGCGGTTGTGGAATGTTCATACGTGACGACTATGATTACTACGTCGTTGAAAGAAATTCCAATGAAGCTTTTCAGTCATTATGGATCGAAATCATTGTTCCGGAAAAGAAAAACATATTTTGCGGCGTATTGTATAGGCAGCACAACAACCCAGATTGTTTCCTGAAATACATTGATGAAAAACTCGAATTATATACTTCAAAAGGCAACCCCGTCTTTGTTTTATCTGACACCAATATAGATCTACTTCGTATAAATAGCTGTAGTTATGCACATGACTTTTTCCTATCTTTACAAAGCTGCTCAATGCTCCCGAGCATTGACAAGCCCACGCGCTTTCACCGGGATTCCGCTACGTTGATTGATAATATTTTTGTGAACAATATTAGCAATCTAGTTTTGAGCGGCAATTTAATAACTGATCTAAGTGATCACTTTTCCCAGTTTTGTATTATGAGTTCTATGGCTATAAATGAAAAAATTTATAAATATAAAATTCGGGATTATTCTCACTTTAACGAGAGACTATTTAATAATGATCTTCTTCACATTGATTGGTCATCTTTCTAATCGAGCACGAACGAAATGACCCTAACAAACTATTTTCTTCTTTTTATAATAAAGTGAACAAACTTGTTAATAAGGGACGTGTCATTATTAAGCGGGGGGGGAGGGCTCCTATTTTTGTGGGGAGGGTCCTAATTTTTTTCGCGTGTCTAAAGGGAGGGTCCAAATTTTTTTCAATCCCATTTGGGGGAGGGTCATAATTTTTTTCAGCAACATTTGGACGATGAAGAGGGTAAAACAAATGGCGATAGTGGTTATTTCAGCAACTTCTCCATAAAAATTTCGGCGCGCTTCGCGCGCATAAACAATGACATCTTATATACTCTTTGAGCAATGAGGACACTACTGTTGACAAGAACAAGTTATCTTGACAAGGAAAATCAAACTCTCCCTAAATTTCCCTGCAAATGATAGGCCTGGAGGGCAAGTCACTATATGTTTGAAAGAAGACCCCTTAGGTAAGCGTGAGTTTTCGACGTTACAAGCATAGAAATTCGTCCGTTGGGCCGCGCTTCGCGCACATGAATATTAATAATTCGTCATTTGCGGAGCGCAGTTGTGCGCATGAATGAATATAACCTTACCTATATAGTTGAGGTAGTGTACTTCCTGAGCTCCTGACAGGCTTTTGTTTACTATGCCGTACACAAAACATGTTCATCTACCCTTTCTCTAAAGCTTGATGAAATGCGATGAACAAACAAAAAAACGATGAACAAACAAACAGACGTTTATCAAAATTTGGGCGCGCTTCGCGCGTAACGAAGGATATGCGAGCCCGTTTTTCTGTAAAATGTTTACAGTAGTAGGTCAAACAGGGGACGGGAGATGTGGGATTACGTTAATCATTGTACTTAGAGGGAGGATCACTGTATTTTACCCGTGTATTACCAAACATCCTCCACGTAAATAATCGAGGCGATGAATAATAACCGCGGTTCCTTATGCACCAGTCAATTGACACCCCGGCCCCCAACCCCTGGACAGGGCGGGAAAGTATCGCGGCAAGGCCGGGATTTAACACATTAATCTGAGGAAGGGCAGTGAATTTAAGACGGACCTTCTATAGCGGGGAAATTCAGCGGGGCATTACAGGGAATTAACGCTGAACCAGAAGTTCGATTATCGTGCGAAAATATATTGGTTTAAAGGACCGAGGTCGGAGGATTTTTTTAAGGATCTCAAATTTTTGGGCGAGTGAAAGGGGAGGATCTATCGAAACCTGAAGCCTTGAAAGAGAGATTCCAGGAACGAGTTCTATATCATTCTCTAGTTTATTTCACTCATTATGTTGAAAATTTCGGCGCGCTTCGCGCGCATAAGGGATGGCTTCTAATCTAGTTTTAGAGAACTCGCTTGTGGGCTTAAATGGAATGCGTACGAATGTCGTCACAAGCATGTGTATCTTGGCAAGGACAAGTGAAAACCCCCAAAAGCCCTCCAGTGATACGAAATAGAAATTCGTTTGTGGGGCTGCGCTTCACGCATATGAACAATAATAATTTGTAGCGCGTGAAGAATAAAACCAACAGACTTTTTTACTACACGCAGAAAATATAACGTTCTGTTATTAAGAAGAATGAAAGAGACATTACATCACTTGGACAATAGTCTATCTAACAGGTTTTTCAGAAATGAATTGCGTGGGGGAGGGTCCCAATTTTTTTTACCTACGACTGGGGGAGGGTCACATTTTTTTGTTATGTTCAAGGGGAGGGTCCTAATTTTTTTTAGCCTTGTTTGAAAAAAATGGGAGCCCTCCCCCCCCGGTAAATAATGACACGTCCCTAAGCATGCACCTCTAAAAACCTTATCTAAAAGAAAAATCAAACAATTTTCTAAACCATGGATAACAAAAGGAATTAAGACAGCCATACGAATAAAGAATGAACTTTTTAAATCGAATAATTTTGTCACATACAAATTATACAGAAACCGCATTATATCACTGACTCGGTTAAGTAAAAAGTTGTATTACGATTCTTATTTTAATTATAATGTATCAAATATGAAAAAGACATGGGAAGGGATCCGCGATTTAATTGGGCGTCACAAAAAGTCTCGAAAATCTATTAATGCTTTGCGGGCTAATCGGTCTTCTCCATTAATCCACGCGCCCTCGAAAATGGCAAATATTTTAAATTCTCATTTTGCTTCATGTGGCCATCGCCTTGCAGCTAAATTACCGCACTCCGAAAAACACTTCTCTGACTATCTTACTGGCCAAAACGGCTTTTCAAATCTTGTAGGTTCGTTTGTTTTTCATCCTGTCGAACCTATAGAAGTAACATCGGAGATTCTCGCCCTGCCATTTAACAAATCATTTGGCTTGTATTCGTGTCCCATCCGAGTGTTAAAGTGCGCAATGCATATCTTGTGTAATCCTTTGACCGAAATATTCAATATTTCTATCGAGAGTGGTGTCTACCCTCAAAAACTTAAAATAGCGAAAATTATTCCCATATTCAAATCTGATGATGAAACTGACCCCAATAATTACCGCCCAATATCTCTTTTGTCCATTTTTAATAAAATCTTTGAAAAGCTTATGTATAAAAGGCTCAAATCCTACCTTGAGAATAACAATATTATTTGCGAGTCACAGTATGGCTTTCGTGAAAACCATTCAACCGAACATGCAATTTTAGATATAATAAACAAAATTCAAACAATATGGATAAGAAACTGTATTCGTGTGGCGTATTTATCGACCTAAGCAAAGCATTCGATACTGTTGATCATGACATTTTGTTGGGAAAATTGCATCATTATGGGATAAGGGGGGTAATTAACTCATGGTTCTCTTCCTATCTTAAAGGCCGTTTTCAAACCACTGAAATTCGTAATAACATCTCTGATAAACAAGAAACGCTATGTGGGGTTCCTCAAGGGTCTGTCCTTGGCCCGCTTCTCTTTCTGATCTATATTAACGATATTTGTAATTCTTCTAATATCTTAAACTTTTTTCTCTTTGCTGACGATACTAACTTATTGTACGCGGATAAAAAATTAAAAAACTTAGAAACAATGCTAAGTTAAAGTATGTGAATGGCTTACAGCAAATAAACTTACATTAATTTAAAGAAGTCTAATTTTGTTATCTTTCACCCGTCTCAGAAGAAAATTGATCATCAACCTGCAATTAGACTCTTTGATAATAACTCCCAACGTTGGATACCTCTTGACAGTAAAAAATACGTTAAATATCTTGGAGTACTAATCGATAGTAATTTGAATTGGAAGCAACATATTGATCATGTCGCACTAAAAGTTAGTAAAACTGTTGGCATTATCTCTAGGTTAAGACACTCCGTACCATTTAGTGTCTTGACCAGTCTCTACAGATCTCTAATTTTGCCTTATTTGTCTTATGGTATCGTCGCTTGGGGACGTGCTGCAAAGCTGTATACCAACAAATTACTTACTTTACAAAAGCGTGCATTAAGATTAATGCATTTTAAGCAAAGGCAGTGTCACGCCATTCCGCTCTTTGTATCGTCTAATCTTCTGCCTGTTCATATGATTTATTTTGAAAAAGTAGCAAGTTTGATGTATGACGTTAATTGTGGTACTGCCCCTGTTTTGATACAAAATCTTTTCACAAAAACAAGTAATGTGCATAACTATAGTACCCGATCTGCCACTAAGGGGAACTATCAAATCCAGCATTCAAGGCTTGAGATACAAAGACTGGCATTTTCACGATCTGGTCCAGTCATATGGAATAGTTTGCCAGAAGTGTTGCGTAATCAAAACAAAAGAAAATTCAAACAAAATTTACAAGTGTCACTTACTAATTTACTCAAATCTGAAGATGACTATATTGGTGTTTCTGAAGTAATTACGAGATTGCCTAAATCCTCTTTTCTGCCTTAAGTTCATTTTAACAAATGCTATTAATTGATTATAATTCATTATTTGCATTTCGTTACTTAACTTCTATCTCTTTGCTTTTTTTCGCTTTTTTTCTCTTTTCTTAAAAACATCAACTTTCTGTAACTGATAAATTAGGAGCTGCCAAACCTATATGTAGATATATTTATATATTTAAAGTAGCTTCCCGCCTCGATTAGCTTTTGAGCTATTTTGCGGGTTCAGCTTTCAAAATGTATTTAAGTTAAGTTAATAAAATGTTGTTGTTGTTGTTGTTGCCCTGTATTTGGACCAGACGTATGCACACTGTTTGAAGACGCCGAAAAAATGCGGAACAGCGCAGAGCATTACAGATTATAACAGACCGAGCGCAATAGGGGACAAAACTGTATGTAACTAGGATTTTCAAAACTATCTCTCTGATAATACCCTGAGTAACCTCTGACAACTGATGTTGCGTTGTTGTGTTTTGCGCTATAAGGCCCCTACACCAAAAAGCGCTATGTGAGCCCAAGGGTTAAACGGCTGCTGGCTAATAGACAATGTGCGTATAAGGTACTGCTACCTTTTTCCAAAAGACATATTTCTGCGGGAATGCGTTACAACTAACAGACCATTTTTAGAAATTAATTTACCCTATGGCATAGGGTTTTCTATGCTAAGAAAGTTCAAAAGCCGCTACAGGAAGAGACAACTGTAATCAGTAATAATAACTATTACTTATTTGCTTCCACAAGGCTGCGGACCAAACATTCCAATGGGTTTTCCCTTCTCCTTACCACCAAATCCGTGAGAACCAACCAGGATCACACACCGAGCTGAACTGGAAGCGTATGACTACTATGATATAGAAGCTATAGAACTTGAAAAGGGTGCAAATTCCACAGAAGGTGGACGTTTTAAGTTACTTTAAAACACTGCAGAGGAGAAGAAGGAAAAACCCATTGAAATGTTGGTCCAAGGCAGCTGACGCATAAAAGGCGTAGAAGCCGGCACCTGGGAACAACATTACGGGGCCCCTTAAAAAAAAGGCCAAACGAAAGTGTGTTTTAAAAATATATAATATCCCTAAACCCTTCCTTGTTATTATTATCATATCCCTTTTTGCGGCTTATACCGGGCATGTACCCCATATATAATTTTTCCATTTTTGGGCCTCAACCCGCTAGTAAATCCGTAGCGGGCCTCCACCCGATATATAAATACGAATATTTTCCTCTAGGGCCTCAACCCTAAATAAATATCGAGCCTCTACCCGATGTTTATTTTCTTTTTTTTTCCTTTCCAATTTTGGGCGCCTCGACCCTTTTATTTATAACGGGCCTCTACCCGATGTTTTTTTTTTTTTTCAATTTTGGGCCTCAACCCTTCATTTATAACGGGCCTCTACCCGATGTTTTTTTTTTTTTTTTCAATTTTGGGCCTCAACCCTTAATTTATAACGGGCCTCTACCCGATGTGTTCTTTTTTTCTTCCAATTTTGGGCCTCAACCCTCATTTATAACGGGCCTCTACCCGATTTTTTCATATCAAGATAAATGTGTCGTTTTTGTCAATGCCAACCCGTGCGTGACGCGGGCTACCTGTGTTTGAATTTCCGGGCTCCTGGGGCCAAAATAAAGATGGCGGCCTACAAGAACAGCGATTCTCTCCAAAACCTGCAAGTTTTGGTGAACTTTTTGACAATTTAGGGCAAGAAATAAGCTAGGAAAACTTCTGGACTTCCAAATATGGTTAGTAGAAACTCCCATATAAGGAAATTTAGAAAACGACACATTTCAATGGGAACTTTCTTGATATGTTTTTAATTTTGGGCCTCAACCCTTCATTTATATATAACGGGCCTCCACCCGATGTTTTTTTTTTCTTTCCAATTTTGGGCCTCAACCCTTATTTATAACGGGCCTCTACCCGATGTTTTTTTTTTGTTGTTGTTGTTCCTTTCCAATTTTGGGCCTCAACCCTTATTTATAACGGGCCACTACCCGTATGGTCGCAACCATACAGCCAAAATAACCACTGTTATGAATAAATAATTGGGCCTCTACCCGAATAATTACTAACCAGCACTGTAGAAGTTAAGGCTAATAACTACGAGCAACCTGACACAATACGCAATAGACTAAAAAAACTTTATGGTGTAATAAATAGCAGGACTAAACACCGAGAAAATGAGGTGGAACACGAGGAAAAATGAACTAACACCGCCGGTTATGAATTGCGAACTAGTGGAGCATGCAAAATGGAGGCAAGCCGAAATAAAACAACTAAAATGCCGTGAACCAATGCGTAATAAACACGAATCCCTAGAAAAACAAGAAAACAAACTAAGAGCCTAGGAAATAACTGTTGCCTAACTAAAGGGACAACCGACCGCAACGAAGTCTGTGAAAAAACTTGAAGACATGGGACTGAACATTGCCGAGCAGAGTAAACAACTAGCGAGGGACACGTGTAGTGCGAGCTGTAGGTCAGGCCCCAACCTGACTGTGAAAAACCAAAGCTAACATGTAAGGCGCGCGTTATAACCGTATAAAACGAAGCGAACTAACGTGCCGTGAAGTGAGGAGTAGATACGTACCATGTGGAAAAGGCTGTAACTACAAAAGCATCGAGAGAGCAAAGACGTCTTGAGTGCAGCGAAATTCAAACGAAACTGGGCCACGATCTATTGTTCGTGTGACTTAAATAGTTGCCGTTACGCATGAGTGCACTTGGAATAGTGATAATAGCAAGGAAGGAAACTGAAATCGGAACGTTTTGCAGCCTCTTTCAAACAATTTTTAATGTATGCATTTAGTTCGGCACAACACATGCTCGACGTTTGGGACCCCGTCCACACGTATATCTGGTTATTTTAGAAAACGGAGATTTTTTCCTCCGTTTTTTCTTTTTTAAATCCGCGTCCACACGGAGTCACGGACTGTAGTTAAATCGTATGTGCCCGTCCACACGTATATGCGAAAACGATTCGAATGCGCATATCTTCACCAACTGGACATGCGCGGGATGTGAGGGCATGCGCACTTTGAAAAGCCGCTGTCGAATTTGACATCATCGTGTTTGAAAACTTCCGTTTCGACCTTTCACATGAATACGCTAAATCTTCGTTTTTAAAAATCTACAGTCTGGAGAGCGTTTCCGCGAAAACCTTCGTTTTTGTAAAGCCCTGTGCACACTAGCGACATAACGACATAAGGACGTTATGTTTCAACGGAAAAATCATGGGAAAATAATTGAAATAATCAGTATTACCCATGGATCATCATTAGATTACTTCACCAAAGCATTCTTATGTTATTTTTTGTGAACTTCAACGTCTGGAAACCACTAAATTTGATTCGCGTGATATTTCTCTTTATATCCCAGTGCCAGTGATCAATTTTAACGCGCGCTCATTGGTCGAGACGTATCACGTGGTACATTTTCTAATATGTTGTTTATTATCCGACATTTATTTTCCGCTGCTTTGAATTGAGAATGGACGAACTTAGTGAAAATAGTTTAGAAGTGTACAATATCGCGGGATATTTGTACTCGCCCCAGTCTCACTCCTGTGATATTTGTTCTCCTCTCGTTGCAGTTGGATAATAACAGACGATATTGTCCACTGGAAGTGATATCCGTCCTGGGAGGAATGTCCTAAGCAAAAACTGGATATTTTTTGTTTAAAAAATAAACGGAAAACAAGCAACCAAGGTTTTCGTCCGCGGATGAAAAATGGTCCTCAAAATTTCACAGTTGCCCTCGAAGCTTCGCTTCTCGGCCAACTGTTCATTTTTCGTACCATTTCTCATCCTTGGACATTATCCGCCGATATTACAGCCGCAAGAAGGGGTTTATTTAGTAAATAATACTCTAGATGTCGTTATGTCGCAAGTGTGCACCAGGCATAACAAAAAACGCCGTATACGTGTGGACGGGAGGTGCAAACGGAGAAAATATCTCCTTTTTCGAAAATATCTGGATACGTGTGGACGGGTCTGAATCAGAGTCGACCTTTTGCCGTGCGGCACGAATGGTGCAGCCATGCTCAGTGCCGTGCTAAACTTAAGGTGACTCTACGGAAAGTCCAAGCGAATTTTCTGTAAACATAAAGTCGGTCATAACTTTTACAATATTCGCGTGAAGGACATCAAAATTGGAGGACAGTAGAAGGTATCATTTGGCAATAGTTTAGCATATTTCGATCTTTAAATGCGATAATATTTTTAATAACATCCAAGCTATGACACCCTTGTTCCTCTTTAGAATTTGGCTATCATTTTTGCACGACTTTCAAAATTGGTGTTCAATTTAATTGCCTCAGATATTTAGAAAGTCTTAGTCAATTCGGCGAACCAAAATTGAGATTTGTTTATTTATTTTCTAATTTATTCATTTGTTCATTTAAATTGCCCCTTCAGGTTCCTGGCGTAATGATGCCGTCAAATCACTGAAGAAATCATTGCGTGTTTAAGAATTAATAGCGTTGTACTTCTCTAGACCTGAAAATACACAGAATGGAAGTTTATGTGAAGTACTAAAATAATAAAAGGTTTAGTTTCTGTGGGAGACTTCAACACTGACTACGCTAAATTCAAGCTGATAAATATGGTAATGGAATATCAAACCGTTAGAGTGTTTTTCCTCGGACTGTGAAACAAAAACTAATAGTGAGTGTCTAATAGTGTCTACTAGTAGTCATAATTAAAAATGAGAATACAATAAAAATGACTTTCATAGTATATAGCAGTGCATATTTTGTTTAGTATCTATTTCACAGTAGGATGAAAACCACTCAATGGAAACCACAGGTACCCCAAGCTACATTGTTGTATTCTATATTGAGCTATTTTGAATGAATAAATAAAGATTTGCCTTCAGATTTGTGTCTCGTGTGTCAATTTAACAGTAAATATATGGGCTCGCATTACTGGTAGAATTTCGCGATGAAATAAATGTCACAGATCCGGAAAAATTATTCTTACCTCTTGTTTGGGCTTTTCTTCATAATCATGTGAAGTGTCAGGCAATTTCATGCAGTTTTGATGAAGTAACCCCTGGTACTAAGAAGGGAAGGAAGGTTGCACACTCGTCGGTAGACCTCACTCGGCTTCGACTAGAAAATCGCTTCAAAAATGTCAAAATTCGTAAAACAAACCGTCGCAGCACTTGAAGCAAAGGTTTCTTGCACGCCATAAATAATCTCCTGAAATGGCCTGAAACTTCACATGATTATGAAGAAAAGCCTAAACAAGAGGTAAGAATAATTTTTACGGATCTGTTACATTTATTTCATCGCGAAATTCTACCAGTAATGCGAGCCCATATATTTACTGCTAAATTAACACAAGAGACACAAATCTTAAGGCAAATCTTTATTTATTCATTCAAAATAGCTCAATTAGAGTACAACAATGTAGCTTGGGGTACCTGTGTTGAAACCAAATCTCACCTGCAAGAAAGGATAGACAAATTAAATAGAATGAAGAACCTGACGATGAAAAACATTAACGTTTTTTTTATTCGAATGGTAAAAGGCATCATATGCAAGCAAGATAGATTAAATGATGATCAAAAAAGGGTGCGATGTCAGAAATAATCAAAAGAAACAAGACAAAATCAAGGAATTAGGAACTCTTTACTTTGAATAATTTTATTATTTACTTTTCATACTTCATTCTTTTCCCCGCACTGGGGAATACCCCCATTGATTTTATTGTGGTAACGAGCTTAGCAACACAATAATATTTTAAGAGGAAATCAATTTAGAGATTTAGTAATTTCAGGCTTTGGTGGACAAAATCTTGTAAACAGAGTAATGTCAAGGATATTCAAAGACTGTCTACATTTAGATGTTTCTCATTAACTGTAGTAACACTGTAGTACTTGTAGTAAAACAAGTTCCCATTGGAGCCTGTAAAAATAATTTTCAAAGCTAAAAAAGGTAGCGCAAACACAAGAAAAAAGATTGTTGTCAATTTCATTCCACTACCATTTCCCAGCATTTTGTAAGAACTTTGAAATTCGTATTTAGTGTTTGGTTTTATTAGAAACGGATTCTTTTCACAAGATATTGAAAACAGACTCAAAGAAGCCCTCTCCCCCCCGATCATGATCGGGGACGATCGTCGTATCTTTTAGGGGTTAAAATCACGGTTTTTTGGTCTCGTTTAGGGGTGACCTTGATCTGCAATAAAAATTAAGGGAGATTGGTATCTTTTAGGGCTCTAACACGGCGGCAAAACCAAGAAAGAGAAAGAGTACTTGTTGACAAGACGATAAATCAGACAACATCCAAGGCAGCATCTCAATCAAAAACGGAAATAGTCTTGAATGGTATCTTTTAGGGTGAAAAATTATTTTACCCTAAAAAAGTTAGCTTGCCACGGAAAGTTCCCGACGATCATCCCCGACCAAAAAATATATAAGTCCGCCCCCCCCCCCCCCCTTTTTCGGGACTATTTTCCAGCTGCCGAGAGATATTCTTCGACCAATCGAAATTGACGATCTTTTGCTAATAAACAGCCAGATAAAGGAAAATTTCATAAAACGCGCGAAATCAATAGACTTCAGAAGTCTACGATTTATATTTATCGTTAAGATTTTAAAAGCATTTTAAAAGCATGATGGCTGACGGCCGGTACCCTGATGGGTTTAGTTGACAAAAAGATTAGTGCAGTAGTACCTGGTATCTATTAAGCGGCCACATTTCTATTTTTTGGCCTTTGAGGTTCCCCACGAGAGGAGAACCACCCTTTTTTTCCCTGCAATACCCTGATGTGCCTCGCAATTCCTTGATAAACACGCTGATGTTTCATGCCTTCCTGGCGCCCTCCGGAAATAGGGAGCGGCCTCACGACTTGCGTGATCACGTGGTATATTCTTTTATTGACAGCTGCAATTTACTGACTAGTATCTCCTAAAGTGAATACCACAACAAACCATCAGACGCCCTTAGCAACTAGCCTGACAAAACCTCAATCTTCTAATCTTGCAACTCTTCGACACCGCACCCTACGTTTGAAGATGAAAACATTCACTGCCGTTTTCTTGATGGCTGTGGCAGCTTTCATTCCAAGTGGTGAGCTGAACAAAAAATATATATTTTCTATGCTGTAGCGTTATGTGTAGGGCACTTGCGTATATATTTTGATATGATTTTATATACTTTTCGTGCCCATAAGAACCAGTACAGTATGGGGGACAGTATATCCGACCACTTCAGTTTGTAATTCTGATACTTTGATTGACATGTATCAGTATTAACCATATTTTGTCAATTGCGGTAGCGGATTTGCAAAATACACATTAAATACTTAACATTTTCTAATTGGTATTCTCATTATGCCCAACATTTGCCCACTCGGCGATAAATCATAGTGTTTGATCTGCTCTTGAAGAATATTAAACTTCTATTGATAAACAACGTTTAATACATGGATAAGGCCAAGTAATTTCTCGTCCGGTTTTGTACAAAAAATGGAGCGGGCGGACGCACTTTATTATCATTTGTTATTTCAAAAACCACTGCTCTCGGAATAGATCATTTAGGTGAGACGAGTACTTGGTCTGTTGTGTCTGTTATCAAGGTATATGGTTACCAGGTATATGGGATCAGGGATCAGGGATCAGGGATCAGGGATCAGGGATCAGGGATCAGGGATCAGGGATCAGGGATCAGGGATCAGGGATCAGGGATCAGGGATCAGCGCTATTTTGGGGCTCAGGGATCGCGATTTAGGCCACTGGGATCGGAATTATCCTCTCAGATATAGGGTCATGTCATGTGCATGGGATCACTTATTTCTAATGGGATCATGCAGGGATCAAACGTCTAAGGGATCTGGGGGTCCGGGATCAAATATTTGTCTTTGGGATCAGGGATCGCCCCAAAAATAATATACCTGGTTACTACCCTGTGTTATCAAATAATAATCAATGCAAGTCAAAGATTGCCTGAACGTAAAGCTTTAGTCTATTCTGTAATGTGTTGAACATCAGTAGCACCAAGTATTTCTGGCTTTATGCATTTGGTTAGTAAAAATTAGCAAATAGTAAAAATGTTGATGCCGCCCCAAAAAATGAGGCGGGCAGGGACGAGAAACATCTATTTATTTTTACTTGCCTAAGTTTAAATCTAAAGTTTTTTCCAACACACACACACAAAAAACAGAAATTGCTCAAGGGAAAGCCAAATCGGCTTCAGTTGAAAATTCTATCAAACAAGTTGTTGGCGAATACAAATAAAACTTGATACTCGAGGAAAACGCTGATAAATATGGTAATGGGATATAAAACCATTATGGAAACCAAATCTCACCTGCAAGAAAGGATAGCCAAATTAGATATTAAGAAATTGACAATAATGGACGATGACAAACAATCACATTTATTTTTTTATTCGAATGGTAAAAGACATCATATGGAAGCAAATTATAGAAGATGATCAAAAGATGATGTGATGTCAAAATTATATAAAAAACGAAGACAAAATCAAAGAATTTGACTCTTTACTTTGAATAATTTTATTCTTTACTTTTTATCTTCATTCTTGGACAAGTCTAGACATGCCACACTAGGGAAGTCGTAAATATTTTCTTCAGTTAACATTAAACAAAAATATTTTTCTTCACATATTTTCCATGAATTAAAAAATATTTCTTTGAAGTCGCAACTAGTCGGGGGGAGGGTCGTAATTTTTTTCAACAACATTTGGACGATGAAGTGAGTGCAGATGCCGATAGTGGTTATTTCAGCAACTTCTATATCATTTGCATTTTTACTTAATAAAAATTTCGGCGCGCTTCACCTATAATATACTCTTTCAGCAACGAAGACGCTACCCTTACGCCGTTTACAAGAACAAGTGTATCTTGATGAGGAAAAGCAAACTCTCCCAAAAATGCTCTGCAGTGATAGGCCTGACGGGAAGTCAGTTCGTGAATTGCGGCGCGCACTTGCGCGCATGAATAATATAACCTTAATGTTGGCTCAGGAACCGCCCCCCCCTCCCCTCCATTCGGGCCGATTTATATCCTTCTTTACAATCCTGAATGTCGTAGTATATTATTACCCCTGCTATTTGAGACAACAGTACAACTGTCGAGTTTGACGTTTGACCTCCACGAAGCGCGCAGCGCGAGTTATGTCATAACAAGTTATTAGGTTTTCAGACATACTTGAACCCGCCACTTGAACCCGCGTTTGGCTCTAGAGCAAATTCTCATGAATCGGTTTTCAGCGATACTTAACCCTACTTGAATCTGCGTTTTGCTCGAAACGGCAGAAAAAAAACAGAGCCGAATTATGACTCGGGTTCTTCCTGCGGACGCCCTAGTAATTAATGCGAAGACGGGATCGGTCTCGTATTAGCTTCATTTGAAGGTAGTTTCCCTGTATCTAAATGTGTGATTACCTCTCAATTTCACCTTTATCATGTCTGTCCTCGCAAGGTCTAACTATAAAATCCAAGATGGCCGCCACTGAGTCACGTGATTAGCGTTTCCATGGCAACAAAATATATTAAAATAATTTATTAAATTTGCTCGAGGGCCGGGAAATCCTCACAGAGCGAGACTCCAATTACGAGGTTCTTTAGTCAATGTGGTGGGTTTAGTAAGTTGTAAGTCCTGCACTGAGGAAGCGCGCAACCTCCGACGTCCCCGTCGTTCTTTAACGTCCCTCTGGTTCTGCTTACTGAAGAGAAGGCGAGAAGACGCGAAGGTCTAACAATTTGCAGATATTAGCGCAAAGGCAGCACCTTCTTCTCAATTATTTAGAATTGTACATTGCGCTCTACATTGCGCTAACCGGTCGTCGGTAATATAGTTCTTGTTGAAATTATTGTTCTGACCAGTTTTGATTATGTTCCATCGTATAGTACATTAGTTATGACGAATAACCACTTTTTCAGGCAAAACGTTTTAAGCCATGCCTTAAACTCACTAAGCAGTATTTACACTTCGATAGTCAATTTAAACGCGAAATATTCGAAAATACAAGGATTATAAACACTTTCTTTTCATGAACATTCTTAGACAAAAACCTTGGTCGCTGTTTTCCATTATTTTTTAAAACAAAAAATATCCAGTTTTTGCTTAAAACATTTCTCGCAGGACGGATATCACTTCCGACGAACAATATCGTCTGATATTTGTCCTGTGAAAATGTACCACGTGATACGTCTCGACCAATGAGCGCGCGTTAAAATTGATCACTTGGATGATAATTTACTACCACAAGCAGTGCACAATATTCGCAACAATTCACTGAACCCGCAATCAACCGAGCTAAGCATAATACCGCTATGCAAAAAATCAAAAATCTTTTTTGTGGCTAAAGATTTCTTTATTGCTCGATCGGCAAAGCCGGTAAGGTGCGCCAACATTATTTTAATATAGTTCAACCATACTATTCGCTAGCTGAAGCTGTAACCCTATGTTAGAACTCCACCGGGGAACAACTGTATTTGGTCACTGGATGCATGATTTTATTAATCTTGCCTCATTTGCGATATTTCATTTCGTGAGGCGTGACGCGTACATTTCAAATATTGGTTTGATCACAAGCAATTGTCAATGAAAACCGTCCCTGTTGTTGATCCCTCAGTCTATGTCAAACGGCAAACCAAAATCACCATTTCACACCTTGACTGGCCCACAGACGGGCCACTTATTTGGACTAAGACTGACGTTTTCCTGATATCAAAATATTACGTCAAAATAAAAGTTTTAAGTTCTTCTTCAGCTCTGACATTGCGCATTTGTTATTGCAGTGCTTTCACTCAAGTGTTACGAGGGAATTACTTATTCCGGTAATTCTTCAAAGAAAAAGGAACATGATTGCCCATCGATATACGACAGATGTTATAAGAATACTATAATGCTAAATGGGGAGAAAAAAGCTATTTACCGTGGGTGTACGACTGAGAAACTCTGTCCTACTATTTACGAGCTGTGTTGCGATTCTAACTTCTGCAATACTGGAAGTGAGGTCGTGAAACCAGCTGCTGTGATGATGATGATGTTGCTTGCCCTGTTCCTTGCACTCGCACAATCACTGATGTGAGACCGTGGACAACGTGTGGAGTCGACTCATACAGGTCATCCACTATATCCGCATTTAAATAATGTAGTTTAGTCCCTAAGGCCGCTGTAAGGCTGTTATCTATATCCTGAAAACAATGTAATCATGACCGCTTTAAGAATTTTAGGAGTGCAATTTCCTAATGCTAATAATGAATATTATAAGCTGCTGCGCGGTCTTTAGTAAGTATATTTGTAATCTGTTGCAAAAGGTTCTAATAAACAGTACGACAGCACACCATATTCATCTCCGGATTTGCCACTCATGTATCTTAAAAGATATGGGAAGACCGATTTTGCGGAGGCAATAAGCGGCAATGCCGGATAGGGGCACTTTCCGGCGTGCATGAGCTACTCGCCGAGGGGAGGAGGGTGGGGCGAAAATCCTGCCGGTTTGCAGTTTCAAGCTTCATGGCCTGGATGTCACAACAGTCGCCTCATTTGAATAATGAATAGTCCGTTTGTTTGATTATGCCTCTTTCTAAGACGACTATATGGAATTCAGGAGGCGTGTATACCGGATTGCTAAGACTGCGAAGGAACCGAGTTTCCAGGCCTTTAAGAGGAAATGTCCACTAAAACCGAGCGGGAGGTGGCACATGATGAAAAATCGAAATCCTTCATATTTCGTCCAAAGACAGCCTAATATACCAAAAGAAATGTGATGGGATATTTTTCTTCAGTAATTAATTTTAACTCCCGAAAATTACGATTTTCTGACAGCACCCCGCGAACGGGCAAAACGCACAATTTTTAGCCGAAATACCTAAACTTACAAACACTGTCATCTCCACTTCGCACTTCGTCTTTTGTAAGTCTTCAAAAGTAATTTAAGGCTAAATATTAACTTTTGCGTTCGATTATTTTGGCACGGGAAGCCGTTAAAACTGATCAAAATTTTGCTCGCTCGAAATCGGCGACCTGGCGGTCATTTTAAGGAGGGAATATCCAGTCCCGGGAATGTCCCAAATCAACCCAAATGAATTTGTTCTCATAAGTAGACATGTTGTTTTCAGCCGTGATATAAAAATTATTTCCAGGTTCTTTGTCAACGCCAAGAACCAAGGCTCTCAAAATCCCCATTATCACAACTTTACTGCGTCAACACATGTAAAGACAACGCGAACATGATGCAAATTACTGAGAGAAAATACACTTGATTCGTGAAAATAATGCACAACACCGAGCACTTCTCTGTCTTACCTGAATAGTTGGCGTCCTAGTTTTGGCTTCCGAACGTATTTTCTTTAGTTTCTGCAGCGCCATTGTGTCAATTTGTACTTCGATCACGGAACGCCATGATTTTTCGTTTCAGTTCCTTCAAGATATTTCGATTCTGAGCAAAGTTGATTTTTCGTTTCAGTTCCTTCAAGATATTTCGATTCTGAGCAAAGTTATCCATCTTGCTTCAAGGGAAATGCCCTTTTTTCACCAGACAAAAATTGCAGGCAGCTGGATTTTCTTAACCATTTAAGCCATAGAAATGCGGATAAGTTTTAAAAATAAAGCTACAGAGATTAGACATATGTACACTGGTTTTAGGCAAGAGAACTATTTATAACATAGCTTCATTCTAACGCGCGCTCTGATTGGCTGATTTTCTATGAACCAGAAATGGATGGTTCATAGAGATGGTTCATGCTCGCGTCATTTTGGTTTGAAGCTGAGAATGGAACATCTAATTTCGCGAGAAGCATTTTATTTTGAGCGAATAAACCACGTTTTAAGCTCACACAAGCGCTAAAATGAAAGGAATCCCTCGATGATCAGTTGCAATTTCTCCTTACTTGTTTTCATGACGTAATAGCCGTCCCCGTGTTTTAAACTCGCCGAAACTGTGCGAAGATTTGCTTCGCTAAGGACGATTTTCAGGTCTAAATTTACCAAAAAAACATGGCAACAAGTCGGAATTCCAACACTCATCACAGCCTCGTAACATGGTATATGGGCTCAGGGCTCAATGCCCAAATCTCAGGGCTCAACGCCCAAATTATGGCCGGGATCAGGGCTCAGAGGGGTAGGCTCAGGGCTCAAGATGCTTGGACCGGGGATCATACGCTAAAACTTCGAATCAGGGCTCAATCCTAAAATTTCACCTTTTTTTCATAATCAACTACGATTCCTTAATTCCTCCTGTCACCGTAAAGTCTGCTGGCCGGATTTAGTCGATAGGGGATGTTTTGCTTGTTTTGGTTTTCCTCAATTTCATGTACATTTTTCTAGTTCACTAAACAGAATACAGTAAAAAAAATAATTGGCGCGCTTCGCGCACATGAGGAAGACATCAATGTAATATGGTTTTTGGCAACCTATGCAACACGAAGACAATACGTCCGTGCCATTTCAGTAGAATGCCTACGTTACAAGAACATGTGTATCTTGGCAAGGGAACCCCTCTTCTTAAAAACAGTCAGGCCTGGCAGATAATCTCTATATTTGTTGCTAAAAACAACTGACCCCATTTTACGTCAGCGTGAGTTCGACGTTACAACATAGAAATTGATCATTCGGGCCATGCTTCATGCACATGAATAATAATTGTGTCACTTGCGGCGCGAATGAAGAATAAACCTTACAGGCTTCGTCTACCTTTTCTTCAAGGCATCTGATATGTAATATTTAAAAGCAGACTATGAGGACTTCCGAGGCGAAGCCGAGGACTGGAACTAATTGCATGGGCTTTGAATTCGCGTCAAGTCCGAATAGGAGGCTTTTGAATTACTTCAAATACTCTATTCATGACCTAATCAGCCAACACAGAGGGAAAACGATCAATGTTGAAACATCTCCATTTATTTATTTTTTAATTCCTTGGTCAGTTGAAATACTCAGCCTGTGACATAATCTTCAATCATCAACCCCTCTTTACCCTAGCTACCCAAACAGGATTTATCAATATAATCATATTTTTTTACTTGTGAAACTTGAATTACGTCATATATCAACATATCAATGCAGTATAATCAGCATATGCTGTCCTTTACACAATTGACGTAATTTATTTTTGTAATTTCTCTAGCTATTTATTCGGTTTGTAAATCACATAGAATAACTCACTGATGATGAAAGTTGAAACTGTCGAAACATGTCGATGAAAATTTTCGTAATTTTTATAAAATTAAATTACGTCACTAGTCATGCGCACAAATGAAAAGGTCAAAGTTGTTTCCACAAGGCCTGTCCCACATGAAAGTTGACGGCGCACATGCATATACACTGTAAAAACGGACTGGTTAAAATAACCAATTAAAATTGGTTCGAACCAATATCGATTGGTCGTTTCAACTATTTATTAAATGGTCATTTTTGCAACCAGGAATAAGTTGGTTAAAGCAACCAATTATTATTGGTTCGAACCAATTTTAATTGGTTGTTTTAACAATTTATTAAATGGTTAGTTTGTTGCGACCCAAAACAATCTGGTTAACACAACCAATTACTATTGGTTCAAACCAATATCAACTGGTTGTTTCAACAATTTTTGAATGGTTAATATTGCAACCCAAACTCAATTGGTTAAAATAAGTTACCAAAAAAGAATAGTGATAACAACCATTTCAATTTTGATCAAAAGTGTTCCTAGCCGGCGCCTAGGCCGCCACAGATCCGTGGAATAGGAGGCGCCGGCTAGGAACACTTTTGATCGTTAAATTATCTCCGTTGATAGCCATACTAATTTCAGATTAACAACTATTTCATGACAACATGGGCTACCCAGACTAAAAACCAAAATAATTTGGATCGAGATCGTTTAATTGACACCGTTTGACTGGTTTCCTGAAGTCAAGGCAAGTTGGATTTTTTCATCCGGCGTATGTTAATATATTTTACATATTTTTAGACACCAAAGTCCCTGAATTCCTCTTCAGTTAAGAGCCACAATAAGCAATAGTTTGAAAGAGGTGGCTAGTTTTAGTGCTAAAGCTTAGCTTGTCTCGGTCCGTGTTCTCAGCAACTAATACAGCACTTCGCGCTCCTGGCCTACGGGATAGAAAAGGCACGCGCGGCCTTCAAGAAGCATGCCAGCTTTCCATACTTGCGTCAGCAAGTAGCACAAACAGCTCGAAACAGTGAAACAGTGAAGCTCAAGGTATGAAGATTGGGGGACAGTTAAGAGCCACAATAAGCAATAGTTTGAAAGAGGTGGCTAGTTTTAGTGCTAAAGCTTAGCTTGGAACCCTCCCCTTGAACATAACAAAAAAACATGTGACCCTCCCCCAGTCATAGGTAAAAAAATGTGACCCGCCCCATGTAATTTAGATTTTCTGAAAAACCTGTCAGATAGTCTCTTGCCCGAGTGATGGAATGCCTCTTTCATTCTTCTTAATAGCAGAACTACTTTTGTCTTATGAACAACAACAACCAAAGGTGGAGATTTATGTTAAACGCCGTTAAAAAATGGTGTTTAGCTGACGTTTCGAGCGTTAGCCCTTCGTCGGAGCAAAGAGAGAAAACAGAGGGAGTGGGGCTGTTATATAGTAATGTAGATCCGTTGCTAGGCAACAGATAAACATTCGGAATGACTAAAGGTGATAATTGGTTAAGAATAACAAAGGATGCCAATGGGCCACTGAAATCGCAAACTAGTGACAAAAGTGAAGAAAGAGGAAATATGATGAGATGTAGAAAACTAGATATAAGAGAAAAATTCATTGATGCCGTGGGGTGATCGGCAACCGAGTGAGAGAATAAGTCTATTCTCTTTCTGGAAGCGAGAAATGATTAGACCCGTTGTGAAGCAAAACACCGCAAACAGTCATATGATCCGTAGTGTGACCGGGAAGATTGAAGTGTCGGGCCACTGGTTTGTTACAGTCTTTTTTCTTCACATCATTACGGTGCTGGCAAAAGCGCGTAGAAAGCATTTGACCGGTTTGTCCTATATAGATCATGCGGCAAAGGGAGCAAGTAATACAATATATGACGTTGGCGGTGGTGCAATCAAAGTGATCCGTGATGTTAAAAGACTCGCCGCTAGGGCCGAGGATCCGGGTGGTGGAAACGACATGATCACACGTTGTGCATTTTCTAGAACATTTGAAAGTGCCGAGCTGTAGGCCGCCAGGCGTGAGAACGCCTCTAACAAGAGAATTGCGCAAGCCGCCGCCTTTGTTCTCTTTTAAGCGGGACCGAAACTTGCGCAATTCTCTTGTTAGAGGCGTTCTCACGCGAGTAATTTTGTGGAATAGAGTATTCACAAAACCAATTTCCAAGAGGTGGAGAATAAGTTCTACGCATGCGCTAGAAAGCCAAAGGGAATGGAATCTGGTCAGAGTGGAGCGTTACGTTTCGGTTTGTCCCATCGATTTCTCTGGATTATTTCTGCGTAAATGTTGCTGAAGATGCTTAAAATATTCCTCGGCATTATCCTATTATCATTCAAAAGGCCGGTCGATGCTTAGGATGCTTCAAATAGCGGCTACATGGTCGAAAAATACGCTTCTCGTCCTTCTAGTATGGCCAGAGAAGAAGTCCTTCGTAGCAAACATGGCGGCCATTGTTATGTTATAACAGCACCATTGAGAGATTGTTTGTTGACATCGACGTAAACTACAAATATATAAAAGCGAAAAGGTGAGTTAATTTGCTTTATTTATCTTTTTAAACTGCATTGTTGTCCATTCGGAGTCGGTCATTGCCGAGGCATTTAGTTTTAAATTTGCTCAAATCGTTCACCTAACAAATTAAACCATGAATGCATAGCTCGCAGATCATGGTACCAAGGGCTGAACCGGTGATTTAAAAACAGAAATGTATAGTTCAAGTCTCTATTTCTCACGTTACCTCCAAACCAAATTCAGAAAAAATCGCCTTTGCCCCAACTTTTGTATGGAATAGCTTTGGGTCAGTTAGCGACGAACAGGTTGTAGTTGGGAAATTAGTGGTTTCAGTGTCATATGTTTCTGTGATGGCCTGTAAATATTATTTTTTAGTTTAACTATGTTGGCAGTCTCTTGACAAACTACGATCGGGACAATCAGTCATTCGGTGAAATTGTAGATTTACTTCGTATAAGCACGTACAATTATAGCAACTCTATAACAACTATTTCAGTTGCTGTTCAGAAACCAGTATTTGAACCGGTCTAAATTGTCCATGATTACAAAACACATATATTCTAGAATTGGTTCTAAGCGCTATTAATTGTGTCAAAATTTGCCTTTTGCGAATAAAAGTGATGATTGTACTAATTTCTTATGCTTCTGTCAAAGTTAATTTGCATATTTTTTGACCATGATCTCTGCCAATCTGGCTACACGGACTGTGTATTGTTCATGAGTTGCGTCACAAAGCCTCTTTTGTTTACTAGAACGAATCACGATGAAATAACTGAACACAACAATGATGTCCTCTGGGAATGGTTCTTACACGGGGGTAAACCCGCAAATCTGGCTGCACATTTTGTTTACAATTTGTATTCAATATCCTAGTTCTTTCCTCCTCTAATTTAGCTGACCACATTTTATCACAAAAATAATTTAGATTCTTATGTTTGTTTGTGTGTATCTTTATGCTGCAGACAAAATAATGAAACAGTTTTTATAAATATATTTTTTCTACTTTCACGATGGCCTAAACGAGATCATTTTCCTCCATCTCGCTATGCAGAGAGCTGGAAATTTATCCGATTTATGTCAAATTTGGCAAGGTATTAGTATCTGGAAAGATGGTTCGATTGATGGAAATCTGAAGATGATGACTGACAACGTGACGTCACTACAGGCCGTTGAAAATGGCGCCAACGTTAGGAATTTGTATATCAACCATTTTAAGCGTTGGTAAATGTTCTAACCACTAAGCCGACTCCAAAACCGAAAACTTCATTAAAATCGAACATATAGATCAAAAGTTATTAAGAAATCGTGATTTCGAAGCTCCCGCCGGAATCTCTGGAATTTAATTGTTCCTTGACCGTATAAGGTAAAATTTCGGCGATTTTAAACGTCAACGCGTTAACTCCTATGATGTTGTTTCCAGCAGTTATAGCAATATTTTAAAATTTGTAGTTACTTTGACTTTGACATGAAACTCGATACCTTGTTTACGTCACTTCGACGTAAAAATTGCATGTTAGAAGACGTCATACTGACGTAATATGACGTCTAAAGTATCAGATGACTAAGTCAAAGTAACTACAAATTTTGAGACATTCCTATATCTGAAACTTATGTCTCCAACAGATTTAAGCAGCGCCCTCTCTAAGTCGCCGAATTTTTACCATATATGGTCAAATTGACCATCAAAGCGGGAAATTTGAACTTTTTTAATTAGTCATAACTTCTCTCGGTTTTATCAGAATTCAGTCCGGTTTTCGATACAGTCGTTCATTTACTGCGACGATTAAATAGGAACGGATTGCATAGCCGATTTCCTAACTAAAATTTTTTGGGATATGTTCCCACGGTGATTATGACGTCACATTGTCAATCAATCAAACCGTGTCATCATATTTTTGATTGGCATTCCCTGGGCTGCTCACCTGCCAAGTTATAGCTTATTTGCGCTACGTGTTAAAACGTTATGAGCGTAATTCGTATGAAAGCTGTCCAACTGGAGGAAAATAGCTACGTTATAACCATCGTGCTTTACAGCTGTCTTCTGTCCTCCAGTCTCCTTCTCTAATGAAGTTGCTTGCCGTAGATGGCTCTTTGGATGGTCGACTTGAATTTTAGCTTTTTCTTTCCAGGAAGCTAAATTGCATATAATAATTTGCGCGATAACGAAATTTCAAACTTATCTAATCTCATAATAATTGGGCTCGTTGTGTTAACCTTCGTTTTAAGAGTTTGTAATTAAAAACTTATGAATAACAAGATAGTGTGTTTATCTCTTCTGGTGATTGAAATCTTCATAAACCTGACAACGCGGCGCACACTCCGAATTAGGTGCACTGTTTCCCTACTGCTGGATATAAAGTACGGGGAGAAAAATCCCGCGAAAGCGGACAGCGTTCGCGTCATTTCGTCGCCCGCAAACGAAAAACATTTCAGCGGTTTCTCGTTTTACGAGCCAGCGATTTGTTCGGTGACCAGCGACCCAAGCGCATACCAAGTACCGAATCTCCACATGCTCCAATTTCCTGATTTGCAATTTTTGCGAAAGGTCTTGATAAAATAAAACCGATAAAACCGAGAAGAAATTCTTAAAGAAACCCGAGAAATGATTTTTCAAAGTTGTGAAGGATAATGGGCTCACCTCCAGTGTAAGAACTCACCAGCTGCGTCACAAAGCTTTCTTTGTTTGGTAGAACGAAGATTGAGCCAATCATGATTAACTAAACACAACGGTGTCCTCAGGGAATGGTTCTTACATTGGAGATGACCCAGATAATGGTGTTGGCTGTTGATGTACATTTCATGGTGCTGTCAACCTATATAAATTGTATGGATTTGGACAAATTTCAGGATTCATTTTCGATGTTTCGTGTTGTACATTTTTTTAGATCAGTAAGACAGAAGTCTATACTATGATGTAATTTTTTTTTTCCAAGAATGTTTTCCAATCGTTTACTCGATTTTCGAATACAAAACCACTAGCCAATCAGGAGTTTAAGCCACCCAACAAAAAAACAATCAGAAGGCGAAGTACTTGCGTTGAGTCATGATGTGAGTATGGCCCGTTTGATTAAGGTTGCAAATTGATTGGCTGAAAGACGAGATTGTTTTGCTCTCGACCAATAGAAATGCTGAATAAAGGCAAATCTGGCTAAAGTACAGCGGTCATTTGAAATCCGCTCTATTTTCTACAAATGTTTATTCATACACGTTGCTTTGTTCTATGTATTATTGATAGACCAAGTTTACATCTTGTTGCCATCCAATTCAGATCATGTGGTGATTCCTGTGGGTGGTTACAATTGTCACTTTTTTCTCACTCGAACGAGTACACGAGTGACGTATGTTCAGAACTAACAAAAGTATCCACCCAGGCCAAAGAAACCATCATACATGATCTGAATTGAGTGGCAACGCAAACACCGTTAGCCGATTTAGTCTATTGACAAAGCAAATTGTAATACTGTCATGTCATGTTGAGTTCTAGAGCGAGAACAAATTGATTTGAGGTACTAGACAGAAATACGAGGGGCGTTGGCGTGGATATTGTTTTACCGGGGTTCTTTTTTTTATTTTCTCAGCTACCAAGTTTGACGGAACTCCTGTATACATTTAGCATTGCACGATAAAAGGAGGATGCAGCTTTCTCTGCGTGGCTATTTCAACACGACGCACTTGTCGCACTCTCTGAAGGCATGCAATGCTTACTGTTACGATGGAGCGACCGGTACACCACCCACTACCGCACCTAGACGTGGAACTACTACCCTCCAAACAACCACCACAGACTCAGGCGAAAAGCTGCTTGTCTCGACAGCTTTCGTTTTTTAGTGTTTTCGGTGATTGCATTCATTCAGGGTCGAGTATTTTACTAATAAATGTCTCAATGGGGTTAAAAGGAGCCATTCAAAAACGAATTGAAGGTTCACCGTAAACTTTACTAGGCAAGGATAGCACTTGGAAGAATTTGCGTTCAGAATTTGCCAGAAAAGTTTAAAATTCCCTAATGCGACTCACAGCTGTGGTTGGACCACCATGGTCTTCTAACTTGGTAGTAGGTCCTACAGCAATCCGCGTTACATTTAGCAGGCGAACTACAACTTTGCCAACCGACCAAACCACCATGGAGCGGCCTTTGGGCTGTCTTTTTCGACAAAGTTTAACAGTAGGAACAATAGAATTTGCTGTCAAAAGGACAGAAAAAAATACGAAAACGCGGGAAACATATTTTTGAGAAAATAGACTTTGCCAGGATCCCATCAACTGAGGAGCCTCCTCAAGGTTAATTCATGCATTGGAGTGGAAGACTATTTTCCAAACTGTAGGTTTGGAGAGGGAGAGCGTTTGGTTCAACCACAGGGAATTTGTGCAGAAACCCATCCATGGGAAAAGCTGAATATCACAAAGCACACGCTTGGGAAGTGCTCGGAATTCACATTTGATAGCCATAGGAAATCCGAACACTTTACATTCTTCTACCATGAGAAATTCAGCTTTTCCCATGGGCGGGTTTCTGCAGAATTCCCCGTGAACTAGTTAGTGTAGTGCGTGTAGTGCGTGTGATGGATGGCGCGGATTTCAGTCATTTTTCTTTTGAGAGTAATTCAATATCTACAATCTATAAATAGATTCAGACTTCAGACTTTATTATTCAAAATAATATAAAAGTTAATACATCATAAACTGATCCGCAAATAGCTAAGCTAATCGTGGAAGATCAGTAAAATTAAAATATGTAAATAAAGAATAGTAACAGAAATTTGTAAGCAAAAAAGGAACAATGGGTAACAGCAGTTAGATTTAGGAATATACAAGGATATTAAAAAGAAAACAATACACAAGTGAAGGAAGGTGGCAACAATTGAATATGGCATAGGCAAAGGAAAAACATGGATCACACAGATCCAAGCAAGTATTCATGTAGAGACAACAAAAAGGCTAATGTGCTCAAGTTTGGAAATCCCTAAGAGCTGTGCTAATTTGGGATATATCAACGTAATCATCGAATGATTGTAAAATTCCAATCAAAGCAGCATGTAGCTTCTTTTTGAATCTATTTTAGGCATCTCTCTTAATGAATTTGGCAACTCATTCCATATCTTTGCCCCAATTCTAGAAAAAAAGATTTATGTTGGTTTTCTAATCTAGACTTTTTGATATACATTTCCGGGGGGGAGGGGGGAATCCCATATTTTAGGGGCGGGGGTGCTCGTCGGCAACTTTCGATTTTACCCCTAAAAGGTACCAAACTTGGCGTCGCTCAGTCGATTTGACCCCTAAAAGGTACCAACAAGACGTATTTTCCCTCGTAATTTTCTCTCGTATTTTTTACGAGGAAAATACGTCTGAAATTCAGGCTACCAACAAGTGTGATTTGCTTGATTTGCTAGAACGGACCTCTAACAGGTACCTATCTGGAAAAAAATACACGTTTTCGAATTTTACCCCCTAAAAGGTATCGGAGTCCTGATTTTAAACCCTAAAAGGTACGACGAGCACCCCCGCCCAAAAATTATTGGAGTCCTCCTCCCCCGGGTATACATTGCGGGTATCTGTAAAAAGATTGAGAATATTACTAGGAGCGCTCCCGTTTCGTACGTCATACATTAGGCAGCAAACAGATTCAAAATACAGGAATTTTACAGGCAAAACATCAGTATCAACAAAGAGAGGCACAGCGTGATCGCTACGCCCTACGGAAAATATAAAGCGAAGGGCTCGTTTTTGGAGTCGTAGTATCTTATTTAAGTAACAATTACTAGCTAATCCCCAGACTATGACTGCATAATTGATGTATGGAAAAATAAGTGATTGATAGATCCATAGTAAGGCCTTCTGCGGTACGAAATGTCTAAGTTTGGCGAGCAATCCAACAGTTTTGCTTATTTTTATAGTTATATGTTCACTTTGATATTTAAAGGTGAGGCTATTTAACATAATTTTTGCATTCAAGGCTTACGGGTTTACCCATTCTGGAGATTCATCTACTCCAGTGCTTCGGTCACCCACCAATAGCTGATGGGCTCCTGACTTTGCCTTAAAATCTTTACGAAAAGTATTTGCTAGGTGCGACCTCTGCCTTAGTCTTGACTAGAATAAGCGTAAAAGTACTAAGCACTAATCTGCCTGTAAATCAGTGAGCACTCGAGACCCACAGGGAACTTATCAGTCCATGGGAAAAGCTGAATTTCACATGGTAGAAGAATGGGAAGTGTTTGAATTTCCCATGGTGATTTCTGATCACTTCCCATGCGTGTGCCTTGGGAAATTCAGTTTTTCCTATGGATTGGTTTCTGCAGAAATTCCAAGGGCAGACAACCGACAAGGGCCAAAAAGCGAAATTGAGCATCATGTTGTTAGCTTGTTGCAATACTAAATAATCAATTGAAATTACCTGAAGATTGACTTATTACCTTCTCGTCAGTTCCCGTCTCCAGAGCCTCCGACAACTGCCACACGGAACTTTCGAAATCTGTGACTATTATTGGTCGGGCCCGAAGGGAACCGACCTGAGGATTCCAACTTGGCAAAATTGTCACAAAACGTTGGGCGTCGGAAATTCTGCCATCACATAACGAAGAACTGTGATTGGTGGTGCGTAACAAGCGAACATTCTTCGGTGTCACTTCGGAACATAACGAACAATTGTGATTGGGTGAGCAAGAAGAGAACGTTCTCTTCGGTTTTACTTCGGAAATACGAGCATTTGATGACAACAGTTCGGCTAAAACATCTGCTTTGCCTTGGCGACGTACGCAAAACGTTTTACATGTTAACAAGTAGAAAGGAGATCGGAAGGTAAATAATTAGTTTTCCAATTCAATGCCACACTTACGTTGCCTAGTCTTAGTACTTCATTACCGTTTCAATTCAAATACTTCTCCAGATAAATTGGACCTCTTTTCTGAGGCTGAATCGCTTCACATGGAGCGTGAAGACCTGTGAAGACAAGAAATTGATATTCTCGCCTACTTCTTTATGACAATGACTGCAATAAGTCCGGTATTGGCAGTTTGATTTTCGAGTTAATGCCCCTTCTAGGACATATTTTCGCTGCAGTCTGTTGATAAATAACTTCTCAGGAAAGTTACCGTGCAGTTTATTTCCAAGGCGAAGCACAGATATCCTAAGGCATTAAGCTTAAGCAGGAGCCCATAAGTAGGAGCTTTCATCTAACCTATAAAGGTGAGGCAGCGCATTTCCTGACCTAGTTATTTTAGATGCAAATTTGCATTTAAAATTTGTTGCTGGTTCCCAAGAGGTCCGCACGGTGCCGAAACACAAGATTGCGGCGGAGGCCAAAACGCGATTTTTCGGGGTATTTTAAGGTTAGAACTTCTGCTATAATTGTTATCCCAGATACCGAACTGAGTAATGAACTTCTATAGACATTTACATGAAGAATTTGACTCGCAGAGTCAGTCTTCGCTTCTTTCCGCCATGTTTATCGATGGCGATAATTTATACAATATCAAGCCTTGGACGCTGACCGGACGCTGATTGGACAATTTCTACAACGCTTCGCGCCAAATTTGTTCTAAAAATAGATAGGTCAGGAAAAACGCTGCCTCGCGGACCCAGTACAAAAGATGAAAGCTCCTACTTATGGGCTCCTGGCTTAAGCTTATAGACATTACTTTTTTCCAATTATCTAAAATATTTGAATATAACTAAGTTACTTAAGTTATCACGAAGCGATGTAAGACTTATTCCAGAAATTATTTCCTGAGCCTTTTACTACAAACGAGTGAAGAATAGAAGGTGACAAAAATAAGAACGCGTAATATATGTTCCATCATTTCAACACTGCCTGCTGTAGCCCCCGGTACGTCATGGCAGACAAAAAGAACTGGTAATTCGTGTTAACCTAGCAAAAGTTTATACCGAACAATAGGTGGGTTTCACACTGATGCTCGTAAGGAGGTCTTGAGTGTGCTTAGGGTATACTTTCAGTGTGAACGCCATGTTGGCTGCTCAAGTACGATACTTTGTAGTTATGATTACGCCGCGTCTTCAAAGCTGCCGAAGTACGATCTAAAGTATGACGCAGCCTATACTTTAAATATAAGTACAGTACTTTACCCTTTTCGAAAACTCAAAACCGTCAATTATGCATTTGCCGTGCCACGTGACTGAAAGCTAGGTTGCAATTGCTTCGCATTGGCGTTTTGGCGGTCTTTCTTCATGTTTCTTGTCGGCTTTGTCGTTCAGTCGAGGCCTCTTCAGGAAAGCTGTGTGAACTCTGGTCTCGTTCAAGTAAACGCTTATTTCCCAAGTACTACTTTAGAATTTCACGACTTAAGACCTACTTAATAATAAGTGTGAACCCACCTAATGTAATTTACAATCACTTGGCATAAGCGTAGTAATAAGCATGCCTATGTATCCTAAAATCTAGTGTCCATGATTATGCTTTCCTATACCTATTTGGTCACATGGCGCATCACAGGCTATAACAGGCAGTTATGGAGGCCGAAATAGGATTTGGAGTCGTTCCACTATCGCACAGTGTACTACATTAAGAATGTAAATGGAACATGTTTAATTTATTTTATTCGCCTTTTCTTTTTCGAATTTCTTACGCAATTTAAACACCTGGATAGAGGGTCGATTTAATACGTCCATCCTTTCGAGGGGGGGGGGGGGGGGGCGTTAATAAAACCTACATGAGAAAAGCTCAACAGCCATCAAAAATGCTAAACAGCCATTAAAAAAAATGCATATTTCTTAGACATTTTAACCCTGAAGAGAGGAGACCCACCTATATTCCCCACTGTAATGCACAAAAAATAGCGCTCCCTTAAAATGCTACCCTGAGCTTAGGCCCGACCACAGTGCCGTTGGGCTCTTGTTTCATTTTATACAACAACGCTAGTAAATCGTGCGCTCTGATTGGCCGAGAGCCATGTTGCTATAAGATACTCGACTCGACTGCGTCTCGTTGCGTACATTCTGTGACGTCATCTGTGTATCTATTACAGGACATACGCACGCAAAACGAGATCTATTTGTTAAGTTTCCTTTGGTACCTATTGTTCAGGAAACCAATCAGACTTGCACCCTTGATCGCCTGAAGATACCAAGAACAAGTGTCGGTAATTATTATTCATTCAACATAACTTCCCCTTCTGATTGGTTGAGCGCCACCGGCGAATTCTTAATGTTTTTAAAGGAGAGCGACTTCTTCCATCGATGACGTTAAAGATTGAATAAGTTGAAAATTATTGCACGCGCGACGTCAAGCGCTTGTAGGCAGGCTTGCAAACACTGCCTGCCCTCTCAAAATTAAAGCGGGGAAATTAATTTTGAATGAATAACAAAACAATAGCTGTCTGTCCGTTCTTAACGCTCATCAACAGCAACGTGACATTTTTTATTATGAAGATTATAATATAGGAAACTTGAAAACCATTCCAACATGAGTGATGTCTAATTAGCTCATTAGCATTTCCCTTTAGACTAAACGGACTTCGTAAAGCGACGGATTTCGACAAGCATAATACCGCCATCACACTACCTACACTATCAGATGGAATAGGCCTATAGCTTTAGTATTCCCCTGTTTGAACTTATCGTCGCCAAACACCGAATCCCACCTCTCTTGAGGAACACTTTTAAGAAGCCGTAATCAGCCACTCGCTTGTTAAGGTCGGTTTACACGCCATTTTTGTTGCATTTGTCGCGGCGATTTTTCTCGCGCGAGTTGCAATTCCAACTGTCTTGCGTAAACGAGCTGTAAATGCGGTGCGATTTCTGTGCTCTCTTTTCTTCGAATCGTATCAAGTTGCAAAGAGTTTCAAACATGTTTGAAATATCCGCGGCATTAGGCGACAAACGTCGCGCCGAGTTGCGCCTAATTTACATTAGTGATTTCGAGTTGACGCGTACGTGCGAGAAAAATCGCCGCGCCGTGTAAACTGGGTTTTAGTGTTTTCATTTGATATTAGAAGAACACTTACGTGCAGAAATCTCAAAATAAGAACCGACTTCAATAACAAATATTACGTTGTTTTCCCTAAGTCAGCCGATGGAAATGGATTCTTTCTCTGACTCGGTAAATTGCTAGGATGACAAAATGAAGGACGTTGACTTAGGCTTTTTAGCCTAATCAGGGGACCCTTCGAGTGAATGATTATCGTTCAAGTTCACGTGAGTGGCACGTGATGGGGCCGGGACCACAATTACGGTGTGCCGGACAGGATGCGCGTCGTTATGGTAACCATCATTGACCCTGCCACTAGGAGAATAAACAGGCAGCTTATCTCTGGTCGAAGCGCTTCTTACCACCCGAGCCTCGTGCACTCTCTCACCCGGATGTATATCACCCCTTGCTACCGTACCCGTGACGGCCCTCGTCACGCGAGTGTGACTTGTCACGGGTCGAGTGACGATTGCGTGACGTACAATTCCGTTTATAGAGCTCTCCCGATGTGCAACACCCGCATGACTGCTACCGTTTATAGCTACCGGTCTTCCTGTGGAACCTGCGCCGGTGCTTGTTGTTACGTGCACTTCATTTCTTACCGGTCTTCCTGTGGTATCGGAGCCTGTGTTGGTGCGAACACTAGTGTAATGCGAGTGTATATGAGCGGATGATGCATGTGTAGGAATGTCAAGGTCAAGGTGAGTGGAATAGCCTGGGTTTGTGATACCGGGTTCTTTGTCTGTAGCAGTTAAAATTACGCGCTTGCTTGTGGACACAGCACGGCTACCAGAAGTTCTCACATATCTAGGAAATTGGAAAGCAAAACAACTGTAAGTATTTCTTTAAAGTGTATAGTAACCGCAACGTTGTGCACCCTAAGGCTGTTACGAGTTATCGACGTCAAATAAGGACCTTTACTTTACTTTGTTTTAATAGGTATTGAAGACGAACCGCACGCGGAAAGGATTTATAACGTAGACACGGTATAACGGGGCTCTGGTTGGTTGATTTCTATGAACAAAAAATGTATTGTGCATGGGGGAAGCATGCCTTCTGAACAGGATATATGCACGTCCACTAAGCATGGACCATTCCTTTAACAGCAGAGAAGGCGACCAATAGCTACATGCAGGAGAAGAAGGAAACAACACAAACGTGTATATGCATCGACTTGTTCTGTTATGGACTTCCGGTTTATGCGTTCGTCCGGCGTCATACAGGCAACCCACCAGTTTTGTAGCGGAGCTACAAAAAAGATTTATCTAGCTTGGGAAGGGATGAAACCCAGACAAGCAAACTTGGGGTGAAGTTGTATAAATGGCAAGGGGAATGCAACTGCATAGTCACGTGGTATGACATCATCGATCCTGGGAACGGGTGAACCCCAGACAACCAAACTTGGGGGAAGTTGTCAAGTGGCAAGGGGGTGCAACTGAATGGTTACATAGTTTCACGTCATCAGTGGTATAAACAAATTGGAAAAATATATCAGAAAGTGATATGAGGCTAAGTAGTCAACCTTTGTAGGATGCTGTGTTAGTGGTGAAGGGGGTTCAATTTTTCATGGTCACTCGGGACTTTATTGAGAGCTTCGCTTTTAGGCAGTGCCTAAATCTATATATTATTACTCACTTGATAAGCTCCTCCAGTCGGTAAGCCCGCGTATCCGCGTCGTCAACCCCTTCATCCTTGTAATACCTAATGCTGTCTACAAAGCCCACTTGATCGTTTATATCAGTGGTGTAAACCGAGCTATGCCCAATACCACCATTCATCTCGCCCTCGCCTCCTTTATCAGATGGGATCCCTGTGCCGTCACGCACATCACCAGGTGTTGCGAATCCTCCATCGCGCGGAAGTACTGGACTTTCTTTCTGTACCATCCTTGATTGGAATATACATATATCTCATATATCTCACTGTTTTTCATGAAATGCGGGCGGACATTTTACTCGTTGCTCGCATTTTTCCTCACCCCGACGAACAACAATTTCAAGATTGACTAGAAAACGTACGTGATTAGACTAGCACACGACCAGGAAGCCATTCAACTGCGCGCGCAAAACCGGTTCGTAACCGGTTTGCTACAGTGTAATACGGCTTTGAGGTATAGAAGTATATACTTTGTTTATAAAATTCTTAATCTCATATATCTCGTTATTTCATGCACGCTGCAGTGAACAGGATACTGGTGATATTAGCGGAGCTCCCGTGCGGCGCGAAGCGCCGCGCGAGCGGAGCACCATACATAAGAAAAAGTGGTATTAGACATATATAACCATCAAGTCGCTTTTGAGTGGTTTGAGACATTTTGGCATATTTTTATGACGTAATCAGTGACGTCATATCACGTGACTTTGATGTTAGATAGCTATCAACCTAAAGGCAACCTTTGTCAAGTTTGTTCGTTATTGGAGCTGTTTTTCCGGAGATATGATTTTTTTCTTTTCTTTCCTGAATAAAACGTATAGTGGTGATTCACTGTGTTTGTTTGTTTGTCCGTCCGTAACACAGGTATCCCAATTCTAGAAAAGTCGATATCTTAAGAAGGCAACATCACTAGGACACCAAACTTGGGTAAAATTATCTTGGAGGCAAGGGGGATGCAACACCAAGGTCACGTGGCATGACGTCATGGATGACGTCATAAAACCTAGAAAAGTCAATATCTCAAGAAGACAACATCGCTAGGTCACCAAACTTGGATAAAATTATCTTGGAGGCAAGGGGGATGCACCACCATGGTCACGTGACATGACGTCATCGATGACGTCATCAAAACTAGAAAAGTCAATATCTCAAGAAGACAACATCGCTAGGTCACCAAACTTGGGTAAAATTATCGTGAAGGCTAGGGGGGTGCACCACGAAGGTCACGTGGCATAACGTCATCGATGACGTCATCAAAGCTAGAAAAGTCAATATCTCAAGAAGACAACATCGCTAGGTCACCCAACTTGGGTAACATTATCGAGGAGGCTAGGGGGTGTACCACCAAGGTCACGTGGCATAACGTCATCGATGACGTCATCAAAGCTAGAAAAGTAATATCTCAAGGAGGCAACATCGTTAGATCACCAAACTTGGGTAAAACTATCTTGGAGGCAAGGGGTTACACCACCAAGGTCTGGTGGAATGACGTCACCAAAAATGAAAAAGTCGATAGACGATAACTCGATGATAGTAAAGCATTACTTCGAGCTCCGCTTTTAGGCAGTGCCTAAATCTATATATTACTACGTTAAACCGTAGATTGACTACACTAGGCATAACACTGAAATGTTCTGCTGTAACGTACTTGTAAATCAGGAGTTTCTTTATGTCATAGGATTCCGTATCCTCCTCTTCAACGGTCCAGTCGGGGTAGTCACGGAGGGTGCTTTGGGTTGGGGGGACCTCCGCCTTCTCGGGTCTATTCTTACAGTACAGGTACAGAGCCAAGCCCAGTAGGAGGAGCAAGATCAACAGGAAGAGAAGCAGGAGCCACGTCCAGTCCCATGGAGGGGGCTCGTCCGCTATGGAATGAAAGGTGTATAAAGTAGGTGCTTATATAGCGCTTATCCTCAAAGCTCTAACCGCTTTACATTTTTGGATAACTCTCCTATAGAAACCAGTTTTATAATAAGGAGTGTGTGTTATGGCGAGTTCTGTGACACAGATGTTGGACAACTTCCGATGGTCCTCGTGGTTCTTTAACGTCCCTCTGGTTCTGGTTAGTGTAGTGTATGTGAGAGACGGGACCTACGGTCCTTTAACGAAAGGCAATATGAAATAGGGATAGACAAAGAGGACAAGACGACCATCAGAAATACAGCAATGGAAGAGACAGACAGGGAAGACAGACAAACAGAAAGACAAACAAACAGCAGGCAAACAAGTGACCGAGACAGAAAGGCATACACTAAGAGACAAAATGTGCCTCTGATCGTTACGCCTTCACTTACGTGGAGCGTCAAAGCGGTGGTTCGCACACAACAAACAACAGACAAACAAACAACAGACATACCGACAGACAGTCCGAAAACCAACAGACGGGACGGGAAGACAGACAAACAGACAGAGGCATGATCAAAAAGACGCCTGTACACTTACGTGGAGCGTTAAAGCGGCACGGAGGTTCGCACGTTTGTTTATTGCACGTCACTCCTCCCCATCCTGGTGTGCATGTACACGTGGGGAATGTGTCGTTAAGATTGCACGTGCCATTATTGGCGCAACCCCCCTCAGAACATGGACACCCATACACCACGTGGTACTGGAATCTCTGGACGGTGTCGTCTGTTTGCAAGTAGAGTCCATTGTATCGGTGATCCGCAACACAACCTGCGAAATAGTGCAATAATACGAAAAAGACTCCCTTTATCTCCCAGACTAAAATAATGTTTATACAATGCAAGCATTGCTTTCCTCTTCTCTGAGACCGACGGCAGGGTAGCAAAAATTGTAGAAAAAAAAAAGTAAAACACATTACATATTTAACACTATGTGGAAATGTTATTTTAGTTTTCAATATCATAGACTACTTTATTTGTTCATGTACTTGTCAATTTCAATTTCTATCTGTAAAATACATGGCAATGTTAAAATAGTAAACTCTACCCGTTGTGAAATCCATAGGAATCCTTATACAAAAGACGTAGTATGTAATAGTCCAGTTTCGAATTCTGTAATCTACCGCTGAATAGGCATCGGCGGAGCATAAATACAGTAGGAGCCTCGGTTTGAAGTAGAAAAGTAGCAAATACCAACGAGAAACTGATGAAGCTTAATGGAGATAATAGATAAAACGTTTTGAACTCGTTGGTATTCGCAACTTTCGGGTTCAAACAGAGGCTCCCGCTGTATTTGTGCGCCGTTGATGCCTATACAGCGGTACACAGGCAGCGGGACGGGGCAGGGGGTGCTCGAGCACCCCCACTTTTTGACCTTGGGGGCTAAGCACCCCCACTTTTTGAAGCTATAATTGTTTTTGTATTTACACGTAAAGGAGAAAAGGAACAGAAGGGTGTTGTTTCTGTTTTGACATTAGGCTCAGAGAACGTAGGGGTTAAGTTTATATTGTGACATCTTTTCATCTGAAATGTATATGAGGTAAAAACATGACAAAACGAAATTACATTTTTTGCCTTTTCGGCACCCCCACTTTTGAGGGTGTTCCGCCGCCCCTGCGGTAGAGAGTGAACTCGAAACTGGACTATTTTGCCATTTATTTGTTTATTAGGTGGTGTTAATAAACATTGATTCATTGGTTTGTTGGTCTGTTGGTTGTTGATTGATTGATTGATTGTTTGTCTTGTGTGTTGATTGATTAATTGTTTGGTTGTTTGGTTAATTGATTGATTGATTGTTTGTTTGTTTGTTGGTTTGTTGATTGATTGATTGAGTGTTTGGTTTGTTGATTGATGGGCCGATTGATGGACCGATTGATTGGTTGATTGAATTAACGACGAAGACGCGCGTACCTTCAAAATCACACTTAACATTGGTGTGGCCGCCACTGGTGGCGTTTATTTTCTCCACGTTTCTTTTCAAGTCGTCCCCATATTCGCCCGTGGTGACGGTGTGATGGCTGCTGTTGAGGTCACGGAACTGTTCTCAAATCCTTTGCTACCGGAACTTTCCATGGAGCCACCAGAACCGGAATTTCCAGAGTTCTCGCAAACGGAATATCCTTCCGATTCATACCTGGAACCTCCTCTAAAGCCCGCCACAGATCGAGTTGAGCTTTGACTCTGCCTTTCACTATAGATTGCCTTAGAGTTGCCATTCTTTCCTATCAGCACTTGTCGATGCTTACTTGAGAACACTGCTCTGACGCTCTGACGAAGCTGATGAAGCACAGCTGAGTTATATTCCTTCCTTGTCGTCACTTTCCCATCTTTGTGAATATTGACCAACATGACGCCATTTCCGATACGCGATGGTGACGCCGAGGTGACGACGTCTCCGTTAGGTAACGTAACGATGACTTTGCCTTTGGCGTCAACTATGGCTTTGACTACCTTCAGGGCGGTCGCATTAGGCAGTCCACCCGAGAGCACAGCTCCTCCATCCAAGTTCATCAGCTTGGACTTACCACCGGAGGTTCCGGTTACTTTGGCGCGGTGATCAACCTGGAGGGATCCCTTGCTGCCATCGCGCTGAACGTAGATGTCATAGAATTGACTTTCAGTCAGTTTAACATGAGGAAGACTCAGTATCTTGAGCTGGTGACCAAGGCGGAAGACAAAGCGTGCGACGCGGTCTTTAACTGCATGATGTTAGAAATGATGTTAGAAATGGTCCATTTCTAACTTTAAAAAGTTCAAAATTATGAAACTTTAAAAAAAAAACGCAGACTATGTTTTTTGAGAAACACCTTTAACGATTAAAACAATGTGTTACTTGGGAGTCATGGTCCAGCAGTTCGACAGCGTTTAAGCTTGTTGAAATGGCACACCAAAATATTTAATCAATCCTTAAAAAAATATATTTATTAATAAATGATTTCTTTTTGCCATAGCCCGCTAATTAATTCTATAAGTTTTCCATTGATATATGGGTTGACATGTTTTGGGTAATCTAAGGAGGTGACTGTTTTCCAGGACGTGCCGTGAAGGCTGCCAGATAAACACACATTTTGGGTATTTGGGTTTGTTATCAAGCAGATGGAAATGGATTGATCTTTTTTATTTCTTACAAGGCTGAATTGTTTTCAAACTTGGAAATTTGACGTAGCCCCTTTAAAAATATCTTACTTACATCTAGAAACCCAAACTCCGTGCCTAGACTGTTTGTCTCTAAGAACAGAAGAGAATCTTTTGACGAGTTGTTACTCATCTGTATTCTCATTTCAACACGGGATGAGTAGGAGGTACTTTTAATAGGTTTCTTCGCGGAGGTAACAGCTCGACGCGACCTGTGATGACAAAAATTCGTGACAATGAATATAAAGTACGCCATACATCTACGATAAAGCGCCTATTAATACTATAGGCCTTTCGGCCAAACGACCCCCTTCAATAGTACAAAAGGACTATCAACCCGGGTGGACTCCCCATAAGAAACAGAAGCGGGTGCTCGTCCTATCTCAAAGGGGATAAAATGCACCGAACTGCACATCTCTTAGGAGTATTAAAGAGTCTGTTATCCCTTACGGGGTCTCACGACAAAGGTGACCTAGAAATTCAGCGACAACAGAATATATGTTTTCAACTTCATGGTATTTTCTAAAGGACCTCAATAACATTATGATTTTCCGCATCCAATTTGCTATCTCTTAGGGGTATAAACTTCACTGCTGACCACACCCAATTTGCTATCCCTTAGGGTTAAAATGCATTTTAACGTCGAGCACCCCCGTCTATTTTACACAGTTACAAATAATTTAATAGAGAAAAATAAGAACGAGACCTGTGATGACGTTGGTCAACAGAGTACAGGGCATGTCTTCGTCTCCTTGGTGGTGTTTTTGTAGGTTGAGATGTCTTGGCTTCTTGGACGCCTCCAGATGCAGATGTTACAGAAAATGTTGCGGATGTTGATGACTCTGATGTTGTAGAGGAATTCGACGAATTCGAGAAAGACGACCATGACGACGACGATGATGATGATGATGACGACGACGAAGATGATGATGTTGAAGATGACGCAGATGTTTTGGATGACTTGGAGCTCCAGCTTTGTGAATATACATCGTGTAGCTTTGATTCAGGTAGTAGTTGCCGTCGGTTGCTAGGAGATAGAAATAAATCCATACAAATAGAAACCTAGGACTGCGACTCAACCATAAGAACGCGCGTACTTTTGTTTACCAAACAAAAATGGAAGCATTTTTTTACCAACGGCGTCGAAGAGCAAAAAATCATTTAACTGGTAGTGGGGAAACTGGGTCCTCTAGACTTGTTTTCCGAACATGTGATGATCAATTTTCACTCGGGAATTTGCCGCGAAATTCGACCGTGCGAGTGTAAGGCCTACGGCAAACGCCGTGCCAGAGTCGCGCCGTTCCAGTACAAAACAATAGATTTTTTTTGATTATATGAATGAATGAATGAATGATCTGTTTATTTCACCTCTCGCAGCTTACCAGCTGAATTACAGGTCAGGTCAAGTCATATTACATAACATATAGATTATATTACGAATAAATTATGAACATCGCACAGTGACAAATTGACCAAATCGGTCTGTATTCATTTGGGCTTGTGTTTAGGGGGTGCCTAAGATTGTACCTGGTGTCAGATACGGGGCTGGCGTTTAAAAGCTGCGCAACAGGGCTTCCCTGCTGGAGCGCGCCCACGACCTATATAATAAGTATAATGAAGCGGCATCCTTTGAAAAAGGAAAGGTTCGACAGAAGAAGAGCGGCTGAAGTTCGGCGTTTGCCGTAGGCCTAAGTGATAATCGCTATACTCCCTCAGGACGTTCCTTTGCGTGGTACGCCTAGTTTGGTCAAGTCTCGGCCTATTTATGAATTCACGAGTCTAGCTTTCTGGCCATTTCGACATATCCTCGCAGCTCAGGAAGTCTTGCAGAATTTTCGACCCTCCCACCTCCCCTACGGCGTTGTAGCTCATCCCCCTGCACTTATTGCCTCGCCAAAATCGGTTTCCATAACTTAATCACGCAGAGACAATACGCGGCGGGTTTACTTTTTGTTTTGTTGATCTAATGTGGCAAAGAAACTTTTCAAAGTAGATGTAACACGATTAGTTTGCACGAAACGTTGGAACTGCACTTACATTCTCCGCACATCGACCCTTGAGTGCCAAGCTTGCAGACACAGTAGCTTTGACCGCTCATCTGCGGCTCACAGTAGCCGTTAGAACCGCAAGAAGGACACCATGACGCCAGCTGGCATCCAACAGGGGCGTTAACCTCCACAAGGGGTTTCCTCAGTCGTACATATTTCCTGTCTCGATTACGTTACGAATACACCCGGTGAAGCCTGTAAAGGCTATCGGGGATAGGTGAGGTTGGTATTAGATACACCTCCGAGCTGGAGAGGCCACACGCCATTCAGGAAGCTGTCATAAATATTTCGGATGAGTAAAATAATCATTTTGTCTCGAAAGTAATATTTCGGATGAGTAAAATAATAATTTTGTCTCGAAAGTACGAAATTCTACAGAAGGGCCCTTCTCGCTTGGCGGGGCTCAAATGTGCCTACTTTCATCAAGGCAGGTAGGAATGTATATAACAACTCACGTGTCATTGCCCAGTGTCTTGGCTGTTAACTCACAGTCCACCTTGTCCTCTATCATGTCTCCGTTATTCGTCACTCGTATTGGCGCATTCTCGCAATGATCAATAGTGACCATCACATCCTGATGAGAGAAGACTGAGATGAGCCATGGAAGACGTGGAGTCATGGACCCATTACGGACTTGTTCCTCAGAAAACCTGATCCACACCATCTTTCCCTGCTAAGGGAAAATGCAGTGATCCTCCCTCTATAAGTACAATGATTAACGTGATCCCCCCTCAGAGCAGTTAAACGTTTGCCTGATCCCTCCCTCGACCCCTATATATTTGACCTAGTAGAAGACGATTAACAGATAAAGGGGATCGCATTGTTCTTTCTTTGCGCGCGAAGCGCGCCCGAATTTTGATAAACGCATTTCATCAAGCCTCAGAGAAAGTGTAGATGAACATTCCGTTTTGTGTGTGTATAGTAACAAATCCTGTAGGATATATTATTCATGCGCGCAATTGCGCGCCGAAATGACGAAATTATTATTATTCATTTGCGTGAAGCAATGACGAAATTATTATTATTCATTTGCGTGAAGCGCGGCCCAAATGACTAATTTCTATACCTGTAACGTCGAACTCACGCCGTGAGTAAGCGGCTTACTCTTATTTCGAACATAGTGACTGCCCGCCAGCCTATCACTGCAGGGCATATTGGGTAGAGTGTGGCAAAATGGCCTTGGTGGTAAAGTATTTCCGGTAAGCTCGTTCTGGGGTTAGGAATAGGGGTCGCCATCAGCCCCATGGAACGGTGTACCCGAGATATCTTGGAGGGTAGAGAAAACAGTCTTCATTGTGCGCATGCGTGGCGCCCATGCGCGACAGGTGAAAGGCAAGCCCGACTGTTTTTCTTCATGTAAGCTAATATTTATCTCACATCCGATGTTAAACATGTTACACAAACTTAACAAAAGGCCAGATCTTTTAAAATGTGGATCGTGAATCATCAAATCGCTCCTTTTATTCACTATTACCTTCCTGGTTCGTTGGACCTTGACGTGATGCCATTCGCCATCGTCAAGTCTCGGGCCGCGCGTCATGTTCAAAAGACTGGGGCGGCGCCGAGAGAAATGGAAGCACTCACGTGACCATTCGTCAGAATTATTGCCAGAAAGTCACGTATGTCACCGGCAGATGCTAGGAATCAAAATCAAAAATGTAAAACCCAGTTGCTCCGGTCCAAACCAGTTGTTGAATGCGCAAGTTGAAAGGGGCTGCGACATTTGCAACATTTTGATATGCAGTGCAAAGAGCCAGATGCTGTGAATAAGCTAACTCATCCCTTACCCCGGTACAATGGTGTGGGAGTCTCCCTTAAGATTTTTTGACAGAAAACGTTCAACTACTTTTAAAAATGCTAGAGGTCTCTGAAGACATCCAGAACGGCTGCCGATGACTGTTATTTTCTCTAAAAAGCAATGCAAGGGGACTAAACTAGTTTTAGTCCATTTCCAGTAACTAAAAAAAGAACAAATTTTTCATTTTTAGCCAAAAGAAGCTCACAATTGTTGCCTGTATTTGCATTGTGCTGCAACCAATTTGTAAACCTGTTTAGTGCACAGCATTTTGACTACATTATTTCGTCATTCTGTGGTATATAAGAGGGACACACTGCGGACAATTAGAGAAGACAAAGATTCTCTAAATCAGCCGATAGAAATGGATGCTTTCCCCGATCTGGTATGCTGTTATGCTGTCAAATTGGCGGCTGAGACAGGCTCTTTAAAAAGGAAGCCTGTCACGATACGCGCATGCTCCAGGAGCGATCACTCTGATTTAGAGCGGATTTCAGATGACCGTCGTGTTTGCAATTGGTTTGCTTTCTCATTGGCTGCTTATTTCTATCAACCATCAAATTGCGAACTAATTACAAGCAAGGAATTACTAGCCAATTGGTTCGGCTCCTGATTGGCTGGGCTGGAAACCATTCAGCAGTAAGTTGTAATTACTCTTGTTTCTGATTGGCTATGATTGCACAATTGCGTTTACTTTCACGATGGTCATCTGAAATCTGCTCTATCAGCAAAACGTATTAGACCATCCTATCAGAGAACTATTGAAGAATATGTAAAGTTCAAGAGAATGGTCCGATGGATCGACATATAGCGAGATTATAAGCCGATAAGCTTTTTAAAGCTTGTTTTTTGAGGTGTCTAGCCTTTGCTGGCTATCGTTACGGGACGATATTTTGTTTGAGATGCGCAAAACAGCAGCGCAGTTGCGTGGCAGGCTCCCTTTTGGTTGCTCCCTGTTAATCCTTTTACAGGCTTCGACTTACATTTTGCAAGAGGTCCCTGGTAAAGCAGCACGCCGGCCGATCGTTTGGTTGTAAACTCGAATTCCACATCATTACCGGCGTACGTTTTCATTTTTGGGACCCAGATGTACGAATCACCTTTGAAGGTTCTGGTGGTTTCCTGGCAACGCGGACCACGGTACTTCAAAGGCACTCGCAATGATGCCTGAATACAGAATTATGAACATGTTTTCAAGCCGGACTTGAATATCCTTGTTCCTGGGCGTCTTTTTGCCACCTAAATCCCCGACCCATTGCGTCGCGAACGCCGTTGACTGAGAAATACGAATGAACAGCGCAAATTATAATGACGCAACCAATTGCAGTCTTCAGTAGGGTTTTTATTGTTTCCTGGAGGGCACGGCAACGACTTCTGCCTTCTAATTATTCTCGTACCCAGTGCTCCCAGGCTCGTCTCCCCCCAGGGGAGGCTCGGGTGACATCAATTCGAGGACCTTTGCTGACTGGCTGGTTTTGAACGTCGGTGCATGCCCAGAAATATCTTTCTCTCAACGGCTCTGTAACAAATCTCGCGCATGCGTCAGTGGCTGTCAGCAGAGCCTCCCCCGCGAGGAGACGAACCGGGAGCTCTGGTAAGAGAATGCGTTCTAGTCGTTTCTTGTAGCGTGCACGTGGGGGCAATGTTTTCGTACTACTGTAGGTCGCGGTAATTTTTCGCGTGCTCGCTAGAACTGAGCCCGATGCTGATCAGTTCTAGCTACTCGCAAACCGGGGGGGGGGGGGGGGGGGGGGGGGGGGGGGGGGGGGGGGGGGGGGTACTCCCTATATTGGACTATACGGGGATGCTCGGCCGAAAGGGGTAGGGTTTTCAGGCTGGAGGTAGAAGAAACTCAGTAAATCTACTTTTAGTTGATTTACCTGTAGGATAATTTTCGTGGCATGTTCCTCCGTTATAACACGGATTGCCGCTGCAATTCGTCGGGTCCGTATCGAGTGGTACATGCACGGCCCTCGTGGTCACATCCATGGACACAATAGTCAAGAGTCGTTGGGCGCAGGAATTTTACCGTAGTCCCCCCTGACCACGTGGTACCTGTTGGTTGCCATGGTTTCCATCTTACACATCCCACCCTGTGGGGATGAGCTTTGGCACAAATCTGTCCCTATGGACCCAATACTGAGGCCTGGAAAGCAGAAAGGAACGTATCGGCACTCATGCTACTAGCAATATAGAGCGGATTTCAAATGACCTTCGTGCTTTGATTGCATTTGCGATTGGTTTGCTTTATCATTGGCTGCTTATTTCTAACAACCAATCAAATTGCGAACTAATTACAAGCAAGGAATTACTAGCCAATTGGTTCGGCTCCTGATTGGCTGGGCTGGAACCATTCAGCAGTAAGTTGTACTTCTCTTGTTTCTGATTGGCTAGTGATTGCACAATTGCGTTTACTTTCACAACGGTCATCTGAAATCTGCTCTATCAAACACTAAAGGGTGTGTTTCGTCAGATTTCAAACACTATGAAATGGATAAAAACACAAGCCAAAGCCGAGTTTTTTAACCGACTTCGAGGTGTTTGAATCCTGATGAAAAGCTCTATCGAGTGTTTGATATTACTTCTCAAACGGGTGGTTTAGTGCCGAGAAAAAGAAAAGAAAAAAAAGGAAAAAAGACCGAGTTTACCGACCTCCTCCACCCTTATGATTTTCTTTTTTTTAATTGATGAATTCTTAATGAGATTAGAAAGAAGTTTCTAGGGAAATAATATGTAATCCCCGTATAGCCAAGAAGTGGCAAATCTAAACTATTATAATCGGGTTGTCTGCGCAAACGTTTCTGATTGGCTAAATCGTCCGCACTCACTCCGCTTGACCCTGAAGCTGTGTCGCCAAACGAAGTTCACAAACCTGAAGAGAAAGTGGATATCTCCACAGTGGGCGTGTTTTGGTTGGAAAAGATTAACCTGGGCTAAGTTCTAATTCAAGCGATTTCTTAAGCGAGGGACAAAGCTGCCATCGCCGCCATTTTGAAATCTCCCACAGAGACTAAAAAAGAACTCAGTTCACTCAGCCGAAATCACCCATAGTCATCTAAACCTAAATGGTTCTGTCACAGATTACTTGCAGGAATGTGCAGGGATAATTATTATTCGAAAGCTTTAAGCTGAGAAAAATTTCATTCAAGTTTGAACAAACGTACACCGCCTTGCTTTCTGGAAGCACCCTAGGGCGAATGCCACAAAGCCGTGAATAATATTTTCTAAGTATAAACTGACGCTGTATCGCAAAACGAGGACACAAACCAGAAGAGAAGGAGGAATCTCTCCAGTGGGCGTGTTTTTGTTGGAAAAGATTCACCTTTGGCTAAGTTCTAATTCAAGCGATTTTTTCAGCGAGGGACAAAGCCGCCATCGCGGCATGTTGAAATCTCCCATAAACTAAAAAGAACACAGTTCCCTTAGCCGATAGCACCATAGACATTCAAACCTAAATGGTTCTATTACAGATTACTTACATTTCAGTGTAGGGATAATTCTAATTCGAGAAAGATTTGAGCTGAGAAAAATTTCATTCAAGTTTGAACAAACTTACACCTGGCACTGCCTACAGAGCGCGCGCTAATCATATCTCTAAATATTCCTATGATAAACTAAGAAATTTCTTAGAAGTTCAACTTACCTGTTTCTTCTCTCGTGCCTTACTGATAAGCATTATACAAACAATTCCGAAGTCAAATGTTTTTCTGTAATAGGCTGCGTTTTCAATATTAGCGGGTTCTTAGACACATTTGAGAACCGGACTGACTCACCAAGACACACACACGTGCGTCATTTTCTCCACCAAAATCAGGGAGACCAGTGCAAAACAAACACACAAAAATGGAGGTCATTGGTAATGTAAATCAGCAGTTTATGGAAGGGGGAACTTAGGTTGGTCTTCTAGCGTCACGAAGTGACGGGCTGTTTTCTTGTAATCTTTATATCTTAGTCAGGTAATTGATTCCTATAGCTTCCATTAATTTAAGCTAGCTTGACCTTCGATAAAACGTTAAGCCCCAGCTGTGTAAAAACATAAATCTGCATTCTGGGAAGCCCTGAAATTCCAGGGATGGTAAGAGAACATAGAATTACCAGGTTAAAGCTAGCTGAAAAAAGTACCTCAGCAAGGACCTCAGCAGTTTCTGTGACTACCGAATGTCATGGCTGAATAAAGAGCGGTTTTCACATGACTGTCGTGAAAGCAATTCATGAGTAATTCACTATCCAATCAAATGCCATAGTAATTCAACAACAAACCAATCAGGGAGCGAGGTGATTCATAATCTCTCCTTTTTGCGAGCGAGGCCCATCACAAGTGATTGTGTAATTGTTTTCTCTACGCGATCTGATTGGCTGAAGGATTAAAGATTCTCGACCAAGCACAAACCGCAGCAATCGCAATTTGCAATTACTCACGACAGTCATGTGGAAACCGCTCTATGTGGAAAGTAATCTTACCGGCATTCTGTAACGCGCTTTTTTCTTTCGGTAAGCTTGGTGATTATCGTTCTCACAGACAAGAAGTCGCTCTGATTCCCAGCACCGCAAGCTGAAACATCTACTGCTGGTACTGTGGTCGTGACGTTCTGGATGCTGAAGACAAAGATGTTCTCTTTCTGGACGGAAAATAGCACCGCCACAGACTCTCCACCTGAATATAATACATACGTGTTAGCAGTTTTTAAAAGAGCCTGTGTCAGCCGCGATTGTGACAGTATAGCACATACCAAGTCGGAGAAAGCATCCAGCATTGAACGGGAATTTGCCCTACCGTTGCAATGCTCTACCACTTGATCTATCAAGCCACACAGGGAGCGGTCGTATGCGGGTTAGCCCTTTATATGAAATGGCCGTCACGCTTTACCCAAGCGTAGGCGTAAATGCAGAGGTCATATGTCGTTTATCAGTAGTTTGATACACGTGAAAGTGGGAAACGTGCAAGGTATCCATTATTCACCACTCAAAAATCTGAGAAGCAGGTTCAGACAGCCATTCGGGTTGCAAACTTAACCCGACCTGTCCTCCCTCAACACCTTCACTTCGCTTTGGAAAAAGCCAACAAGACATCTTTAAATAAGACTTTTGTAAGATGGCCTCATCTTCTGATACTTCTTCAAAATTCCATCTGCTTGCGACGATAAAAAGAAACGTAACTGCTCATTTAACATCTGATTAAGTCAAACGAAATTTGCACCATATAACTACGACTACCAGAATCCTTTCCAGTTTTCTTTTCTTATGCAGATAAGCCGCCATTGGAAACAATAGGCGGTAATTACGCGAACAAATAAAAAATGCCCTATTACCTGATAGTAGTAGTCCCCCACGAAATAGCCAGCACCGCGCAAGTCAATAGACGCATCATTGTACTGTGCTGGACAGCTGTACTGCTAACACTGCGACGATTATTCTAATGCTCGATTCCACAGTCTTGCCCGGACCCTTGGAGCCCTTTCTAGGGATCGTCTCAGTTACTGACACTGTCATTTGGTATTTCCCCATTGGTATGTTGGCATCTGCGTTGATTATTCCCGATGGATTTGTGACCGAGAAATGGTTGCCTGGCAACTGGGATGTGATGACGTAGGAGTTTACGTCTCCAGTATAGTCTAAGTCCCTGTAATAAGGTCTAGAGGAATAAATCGAGTAATGTCGTTAAATAATATAGCAGCCAAATTCATATACAAATAATACAAATACTAATACAATATCGAAGGCCGACATCCCAGACTTGCAGCTCGTTCTGAATGACGATGGTCTCAACAGCGCCATTGGCAGCCGAGTAACCTGATACAGGATCTCACACACACACCACACTGGTGCACAAGCATGCAACACGGAGCAACATAGTAACCTGATACAGGACATCACACACAACACACTGGTGCACTAGCATAAGGCCAGACCTGCCAATCCCTCAGAGGTCAAAACCTGAGACTGGGTCAAAACCTGGAGACTGGCCATCAAAAACCTGGAGATTTGGGGTCAAAACCTGAAGATCAGCCTGGAGATCGGCTGTACAAACAATATTATAACATAGACACGATATACGCGCGCTCTGATTGGCTGATTTTCTATGTGAAAGAAATGGATATACCATAGAGATTTCCCATAGAAAGAACGTCACCTCGGAATCAAGCGAAACGCGGAGGCTAGATTTGGCTCGCTAATGTCACAAAAGCTGTCAAATCTAAAAATAAGCTCTGGAAATTGAAAGTAGTGAAAAGAACCTGTTTCAGATGGATTTATGTAGTTGGGGAAATCCGATGACTGATCAACAGGTTTATTTTTGCAAAAGTTTGCTCCTTTTCGTGCGAGTCTTGAGGGCCCTGTTTTGAGTGCTGTTTTATTGAAGTCCGAAGAATTTCTACTTCAGCGGCCACAAAACTGTCATGTGAAATATTCGTGAAAGAACAAGTTAGCAGGTAAGTAAATCATTGATCCTAATTAATTTTGTTTGGGATTAATGTTTTTTAACCCTGGAATCAGCTACTTCAAATTTGGTAGTTTGCAATTTCTCTTTTGGCGAGTAAGGTTTCCTTCGCTGCTTTCGATTTTCTTCGTATTCTTTTCTCTTGCAATGGCATGATTGACATAATAAAATATGAGAATCAGAAAAAAGACTCTGTTTCATTATATTTTCTACGAAATAGTCAGTTTGATTTTGTCATTTAATTTGAAAAGGGTTCCTTGTTAAAATCATTGTTGAATGCAACGATGTCGATGAATTGCTTCCCACTCTAACTTAAGTAAGCTTACACACAAGCGATGTATTATTTTCCCACTAGCTTTTGAAAAGTCCACTTACAGTGTAACTATAACGTGTGTATATTCAGTTCTATAATTTCAACCAATAAACAAGTGGAAAATTCGCATTTTATTCCCGTTTGAGCATGATTTAAATTTTTCTTGCAAAGTCATGGGGGATTGTTGTTTGCGTGCGTTTTGTTTCCAATATTGCGAACCTTCGTTGTCTATGTTATAAAAGCAATGGTCCATACTTAGCAGTGCGGATATCCAGTTCTGGAAGCACTTGGATAGTTGAGAGAGCACTCAGCTAGCTAGAGTCTTACGCTACCTTCGTGCTCTCACGACTATCCGCGTGCTTCCAGAACTGGATATACGCACGCTAAGCATGAACCATTCCTTAAACAGTATGGCCCCATGGCCTTATTTACAATGGTAGATGTCTTTGTTCTACCGCATGCATATTGTTTTGCAATCTCACTGTCTGGAAAACATTGCTTTAAAGAGTGACCCTAAATGATCCGCAGTAGCTATTGGAAGGTTATGTTGCATGATGAAATGTGTTGTCAACACTTCTGCTTTCGTAACTGCATCTTCCACTGAGTTCGCTGAAGAGAAAACTCCTGAAACGATGGTTGCATTTTTGGGGATTTAGTCATTTTTTATGTGCTTAAATTCCCTGGTGTGAGCAACGTACTTTTTTCGGAATTTTTTATGCACGGAATGCATTGGAATGAATAAGGATCACTAAGCACGTCCACTGGATACGTTTTACTCCATTCATTCTTGAACTTTTACGCGGACAATTAGTGTTGCGTGACTTTCGGCCTTTTTTGTAATCGGTTTACCTGTTTACCTGTTTTTTACAGCTAATTCAATTTGGATTGCACAAATCATGGCTCAACTCATTTATTTTTATCTAATGAAAGAACATTTTCAAAAACCGTGAGATTTTAGGCAAACCGTGAGACCGTGAGATCATGCCTCAAACCGTGAGTCTCACGGTGAAACCGTGAGAGTTGGCAGGTCTGTACAACACAGAGCCGCACTTATAACCTGGTACAGGACCTCACACACACACACTGGTACACTAGCATACAACACAGCCACACTAGTAACCTGATACATGAGCTCACACACAACACGCTGGTGCACTACCATACAACACAGAGCCACACTAATGACCTGATACAGGAACTCACACACAACACACTGGTACACTCACATGCAACACAGATTATCTAGTAACCTGATATAGGACCTCACACACAACACACTGGTACACTAGCATACAACACAGAGTCACACTAGTAACCTGATATAGTACCTCACACACAACACGCTGGTGCACTAGCATGCAACACAGAGCCACACTAGTAACCTGATATAGGACTTCACACACAACACACTGGTGCACTAGCATACAACACAGAGCCACACTAGTAACCTGATATAGGACCTCACACACAACACACTGGTGCACTAGCATACAACACAGAGCCACAATAGTAACCTTATATAGGACCTCACACACAACACGCTGGTGCACTAGCACGCAACACAGAGCCACACTAGTAACCTATATAGGACCTCACACACAACACACTGGTGCACTAGCATGCAACACAGAGCCACACTAGTAATCTGATAAAGGACCTCTAACACATCATGTTGGTGCACTAGCATACACTACAGAACCACAGTTTGGTTGTAGCCAAATAAAGGACCTGATACATAACACACTCGTGCAATAGCATGTGAAATAAGGCCGCACCTATAAATTGGTGCAGGACCTCATACATAGATACTGGTGCAATAGCGTAAAACTGTAGTCACACCTATAACGTGGTGCAGGACCACACGCTCACACACACAGAAACTGAAGGCGTACAGTGAAACACAGAGCCACATTAGTAACCTAATACAGGATCTTAAACACAACACGCTGGTTCACTAGCATACTACACAGAGCCACACAGTCATATAACCGGATGTAAGAATCGTAAGCCATTGTAAAACACTGCATGGCACATTGACACGTACGACATAGAGTCACAGCTAGAACCATGGGTAACGAGGTAAGGACCTTACAAAGTACACTGGTTTATTATACGACTATGACGTCATTTTATCATATAAGGTCAAAATTGAGTGCAGATATGGAGCCGTATTACACAGTTGAAAGCCGTATTACATTGTTGAAAACCGGTTACGAACCGGTTTTGCGCGCGCACTTGAATGGCTTCAAAATCGTGTGCTAGTCAAATCACGTACGTTTTCTAGTGAATCTTGAAAAGAAAAGAAAATATTTTTGTTCGTCGTATAATAAATAACTGATTAGATGTTTTTGCATGTAATACTGGCGGACATTTTACTCGTTGCTCGCATTTTTCCTCACCCCTGCGAGGCTCGGAAAAATACGTCCGAAACTCGTAAAATATCCGCCCGTATTACATGAAAAAACTCTAATAAGATAGCATGCGAGCAATGTATTACATACCTTCCAATATCACCTCCAGGGAATGTTCCATCAAGCGCGTTGATAATGATCGTCTGTTGACCGCTAAATGGTTCATTATCATTATTATCCAGGACATCCACGTAGATCCACGTGTAGTTAGACATCTGTGGGGTTCCACTGTCTGTAGCTTTAACGTATATCTCAAACGATGGCGTGATCTCACGATCAAAGGTTCCATACGCAAACACCTGTGCTGTGGTGGAGGTTATTGTCGATTCCTTAATTCGAAAGCGCTGATCAAGTGTTCGCTCATTAGCTCGAACACAAAAGGCGCGCCATTTGACGTTTCATCTGGGTCCGTCGCGCTTAAAGTCGTTACAAACTGTTCTTGGTCATAATTCTCACGCACCGTGCCAACGAAATAAGGAGGCTGGAATTCGGTCCAAAATCATTAACATCTATCACGGTAATAACAACGATACACATATCTGTTTGTTGAAACTCGTCACTGACCCTAACTTCCAGTGTATACTGACTTTTTGTCTCTCTATCAAGGTAACTTTGCACAATTATTATCCCTTTACGCTTATCAGACTTGTCCGCGTCTATACGAAATTCGTCCCCTTCGTCTCCGCTTATGACTTCAAATTGATGGTCAATATCAACTGTATCTTGATCTTTTGTAGTAACTGTCACAACCGAGTGACCGAGAGGGGCGTCTTCCCTGACAGTGGCGTCATAGAACTGCTTCATGAAGATCGGTGGATGAGTATTATAGTCGGTAACGTTAATGATGACATACGCGGGGAGGTCAGCTACTAGAGGGGCATGCCTCTATCTTGTACCGTCACGGTCAACTCGTAGCGCCGCTTTTATCAAAATCCAATTGTCCTGATACTTTGATCTCTCCAGTGAACGGCTCAATATAAAACGCGTAAGGGTCATTGCCTGCTACGATTCTGAACTCCATCTGAGCATTTAGTCCTTCGTCTTTGTCCTCCGCTTCTACTTTAGTGACTAAATACCCGGAGATTACATTCTCTGATACCGTTGCGTAATAGTAACGGCTCTTGAACTTCGGTTGTGGTCGTTCTCATCCAGGATATTGACGGTAAGCTTAGTGTTATTGAAAAGTACTGGGTTTCCATTATCAGCTGCTCGCACTGTGACGGTGAAGTTCCGTATCCCAAGGCCTTCCCTGTCCAATACTTTAGCCGATGTCACTAAACCACTAGTTTTATTAATAGAAATGTACCCATCTTTGTGTCTTCAAAACTGTAAGTCAGCTCAGTATTTCCTGGAACTCTAGCGTCATCATAATCAACTGCCTGCATGACTATAATGCTCGTCCCAATCGCCGCGTTCTCTAGTATACCGGCTATATAGGGAGGATTAGGGAAGAAGGGCGCGTTGTCATTCCTGTCTAGCAGGGTTACTTTCACAGTTGCTTTTCCAGTAAACTTTCATCGGAAGCGAAAACGCTGAAGAAATAGAAAGGTTCTTGCTCCCTGTCTAGCGGATTGTTATTACATGTGATGACACCGGTAACAGAGCGGATGTTAAAGTGCTTCTTTCCTCGCTCGTCTAAACTATAGGAGATAAGACTCTGCGAGGCGGGAGTGTCCACGTCATTGGCCTGGACTGTCAACACTGACGCCCCAGTAGGGGTGTTCTCCGTCACGAAGATATCGTAGAATAACTGCGAGAAGATCGGGGCGTTGTCGTTGACGTCTGTGACCTGTAGAGTAAAGTCGAGGGACAAGCAGTTAATTTTGATGGCCGAAATCTCGTGACAATAGGGAAGATGTCTACTAGACTAATATACCATTCACACCAAAACCATGTTTAGTTAACAGGTTTTTCTTCGCCTCACAACACGGGAAGTCTCTTACTGCGTGATCAGTTACTATTCAGTTTTGTCCTTGGACCTGTCTTCTTCTTGGAGATCAAATATTTAACCATTGTAATTTAAACTAGTTTACGCGGCGGTGTGAATATGGTAAGTGATTGACTATATGGTCTCTCTATCTGTCTGCCTATCTTTCCGGATCTTTCCCACTATACGGCGGACGAGGCACATCAAAAGAAGGAAGATTGGGAAAGTACAGAGACAACATCAAGAGGCAGTAATGAGTGCTCGAAGCGATGAGAAGAAATCCAGTACAAAATAGTGTACTTGAAAAATGTAATAATGTACTAATTGTCTGCAATAACATCGAAATCTCGAGAAAATAAATTGAAAAGGTAAAATATGCAGGAAGTAAAGTAAAATTTCAGTGATTCTATTCCAGCACATTTTAGATGTTTCTACCAAGTTCAATTTAGTTCTGCAATTGATGCGTGTTGAAAACAGTTTGAAGATATTTTTCAATAAGAAGTACCTGTCCACTGTTTACTCTAACTGATGGCGAAATTCCGTTATAACAATTTGAGAACAGAAATTTGTCACCATCCCTCCTCTTCCATCTCTTCTTCCCCTCCTCCTCCTCCTTCCCCTCCTCCTCCTCCCCCCTCATCCTCCTCCCCTCATCCTCTTCCTCCGCCTCCTCATCTTAATTCTATTATAAGTACACCTCCTCCTCATCATATAAACCTCTAATATATAGATTTAGCCACTGGCTAAAGCGGAGCTCCATCAGTTACGTATTTTTCCATGTGCATGGAAAAGGGTTCCCATTAAGGTACTAACTCCTTCCAATGGAATGATATTATAGCAAAGCACAAATGGCAATAAAGAGAAAAACGTTATTTGACATGAGTTTTACGGTGTCATCTTCCAATATCTCCAATATATCTGTTAGTGTTTATTGTATAAAACACATTATGGAGGAATGAGTATGGATCTTTTCTGAAATCCTATGATTCTACAATACTTAATTAATTAGATTACAATCAAAAACGTATATGTAATTTATAGCTGGAATGCTTGAACTAAAACTTGAACAGCCAATAAGAAATACATTTCCCAGGTATGAAAGAATAGGCTTGGGGTGGTCCCTAATATATTGTATGTTTTTGGGCTCCTGAGGTCTGCCGTGTTTTTTTTTTGTCACTGATAGCGACAGTGTGATAGTTTTTCAGTGTGGCTTCTCACAATTAGTGATGATAAAACCTTTACATAGAAATGCATTCAAAACCATTCTAGAACCATAGCTAATGGTGGGGGGGAGTAACATTTTCAATGTCAACATGTGGGAAAAAACCCGCCCCGCAAAAAAAAAGATGACTAAGGCCCCCCCCCCCCCCCCCCCCCCCCCCCCCCCCCAGAAATTTCTACCTTAGACCTTGATGCAAATCAGACATCAGACACACCTTGAGAAAGGTGTCACATGCAAAACAGAAACTTCTCAATGCCATAACAAGGTTTGTGTCGCATGCAAAACAGAAACCTGGCAATGCCATAACTCGAATGATACCCAAATTTTACATAAGTATTCAAATTCTCTAAATCTATATACCGATTTTCATATGACTGTTGTGAAAGCAATTCATGAGTAATTCACTATCCAATCAAATGCAATAGAAATTCGACAACAAACTCGCCTTAGTGAGTGAAGTAATCACAAGTAGTTGTGTTATTATTTTCTCTATGCGATCTAATTGGCAGAAGGGTCAAAGATCATTCTCTTGAACAATCACAACCCAAACTAATCGCAATTACCAAGTAATTTAAAATTACCCACGACAGTCATGTGAAAACTGCTCGACTAATTATGTTTTACTTGTGTCATGGTATGGGTGTCCTAAAGCCACCTCTGGCGGATGTTGTGTCTCTGAAATTGAATGATAATAGCCATGAGCCTTGAAGACAGATCCCTTTATTTACCAGTCTTACGTAAACCATGCATGGCTATGGATACTTATAAATTATAGTAGCTGAACATACTGGAGTACCATTGTTTTTGTAAGAGCCACAATAATAATTAGTTCATTAAATCAGGGTAGAAGATAAAATATAAAATATTTCATCATGTCTATTTTATTTTAATTTTTTGCCACATCAGACATTAGCTAAGGAATGTTATAATTGTATAGTAAGAAATAACATACATTGTGTGTTTCCCCCACGGAAGGGTGTTGAGAAATGACCCCCCACCCCTCTGGAATTACCGAAGAAAATATGGTGTTTGTATGGAAAAGATTAGGTAAATTGACCCCCCCACCCCTCTGGAATTTCCAATCCCTTCCGTAGGGGGGGTATGGATATTTTTGGGAAACACATTTTGGTAACAAAGTATAAGAAGGAAATATAATAACATGTCAACAGTATTGGACTCCCCCATACCCGTCAACCCAACTTCGTCAAAAATCTTGCGATTCCCCCTCACGTGGCAGGAAAATACAACTTAAATGTATGAAAAAATGCAGAGAGCGACAATGGTGAAATACAGTAAATATAAAAAAAAATTCAATCATCATGCGGGTGACAGGCTTCAAAATCTAGTGACACCTGCCTAATGCGGGTGAGTTGACAGCTATGCCCCTATGCCTATATCATGTGCAATTATCTTGTATCAGGCCCTCCTATCATAATTCATTTTTCAATAATAATGAAAAATATGATCTACTTAACCTACCACTTTGTCCCTAACATGCTCTGGATTGCATCTGGTTCCATTTTGGGAACAAAATTAAATTAAATTAAATTCTCACTCCATGTTAGTCTCATTCAATTGTTGTAGGGTAAATATTTTTTAGTTCAATAAAAAATATAAAAAATTAGAACTAATTCATACACGATAAACTTTTTTTTCTAGATCTGTTTAAAAGGTGATCGGATGTGACCACATGCAGTTTAGCAATTAATGAATTCTGTGAGTATGATATGGATAATTATTCAGATCAATGGTGGTATTATTATTATCCATTGAGGTGAAAGGTCAATGTAGATAACATCCCCTAGATCTTAATAATTATCCATATCATACAAAGCTGAATTCATTGATTGTTTTATTATTAATTCCAGCTTTTAATTGTTTTATTATTCAAAATAGATTTTCCAGCTTTAATTCTTTGAGGGAGCTGACAGGGCTTGAAACTAAATACTAATCAAAGTCGTAATTTTATGCCATGTACCATGAACATTATACGTAGGTGTAATTCATCAAAAATCTAGGCGTAAATACACTAAGCGAACACTGTAGAAAATGAAAACACAGTCATTATTTTATGCCTAAGTTGAAAAAGTTAGGTGTAAAAGGAATCTTTTTAGGTGTATTTACACCTCTATCTGGCACAAATCCGGAGCAGCCAGTTTGCCATCCTGCCTATAAAGGTGTGATGTCACACTTGCAACAACTTTCAACTTATCCAATCTTTGACGTCATTGATGGAATTAGTCGCGCCTTTAAAAACACCAATAATTTGCCAGTGGTGATCAACCAATCAGAAGCAGGAAAATATGAATGAATGAATATTTATTCATTTATTTATACATACTAATAAACATACAATGTACATGTATCTTCAATGTAATTTTTTAGTACATTCAAGTCAACTGTATATTTCCGTTCCCAAAAAGTGATAATTAACAAAGAAATGTACAACCTTGAATGAGGCTAATATTGAGGGAGAATTGCAGATGATCCAGAGCATGTTAGGGACCCCTCACAAAGTGGTCTTCTATTGGAAGGCAAGTAGATCATATTTTCATAATTATTAAAAAAATAATGATAGGAGTGCCTGAAACAGGCAATACCGTGTTATAAAATCAATTTCAGGGGCCTGTCAAAACTTCAAGTAAATGACAATTCGAAGAAAAAACATCCTCTATGTTGAATCCCCTTGGTTGATATTTTAAATGAGCAAACTTTAAACTTCCACTTCTATTCTAAGTTCATGCCTGACACCCTGCCGACCAGAGAAACAATAAACTAAAAAATGTCATTGCATAAATTGATAGAGAGCAATAATTATCTCTAGGTGTCTCCACTTGCCTGTCATATGTGAAATACTCTGTGAAGCATACCCTGCAGGAATACATCTTGGGAATTTCTACAAAATTAAATTAAACACAAAAGTTAATCTATTATAATAATCGACCCCGTAAAATTTAAAACTTAACTTAAGTACGTCTCTCTCGTCTACTACTACAAGTCAAAAACTCGTTGTAGCCGAACCAAATTGAGAAGTCGGAATATATAGAAAGTGTCTCAATTTAAGAATTGGTAGCTAGCTGCCTAACTTACATTAGAGAATTCAAGAATCATTGTAGCATTTTCAAAATCTGAATTTTGGAGCCGCTTGGAGAAAGCTCGCGAGCTCAAGATGGCTGCTATGCGTGACACTATTATTACATAACTTTCTCCCGAGTCTCCACGCCAAAGGATAAACACAGCCACTGAATAACGGCAGTCAGCTCTACTAAATCACTAGAAAATACGGTATTCTGCCCAGATTGCAATCCTGAAAAAAAGCTTAACACAAAAGCTGAGCGTGCAAAAATAACAAATCTCCCGAGAGAAATCTCTCTTGCGCGCGGCTACGATCGTCCCGTGCAACTTTCATTTTTTTTCAAACTAGCGTAGTAGAGAGCCGCGAAAGCTCGAAAAAACTCGAATGAAAGTTTGCGATTGATAAAAAATGATTACTACTAAATGTCCCTTTTATACTCTAGCTACAAAGTTCAAGTACCAACCTTGAGAATTAGTTTCTTTTCGTTGTTTGTGCTTTCTCTTGCGCGCTAGCTCTTCGTTTGTCTCACTTTTTCGACATGTCTTCCCTGGCAATTCTCCTCTACGGCGCTTTGTTTCTTTCCCACGACAAACTTTATTTCTTCATGTTCATGACACCAGTCTCAGCTTCTTTCCGCTCCATGATAACTCATTTTCTCAATTTTGATTTGTCAGCTTGATTTAACGTTTTATTTTTTTAGGAAGAGGAAAAACCGTCTTCCTCATGACGAAAACTGACAAGAAGTCACGAAGTTCACACAAGTAACCAGTCTCAAAGAAAAAAATCCCCTTTCAAATAAAAACGCCAATCGATCGCCAATTAATTTGAACGCGCGAGCGTGCTCATTTTCCCGCCTAAACCGAGACAGGCAACCCGCGCCTCTGCGACGACGGACACACGGACGAACAAACCGGAAGTCCATCAGAAAACAGGTCGATGCATATACACTTTTGTGTTGTTTCCTTTTCTCCTGCATGTAGCTATGGGGCTCCGCTACGCGGGCGCCTTCGGCGCCCGCGGGAGCTCCGCTAATAACTGTTGTCATTATAAAGATGATAATTCAAGTAACGGTTACAGCGAGTGAGAAAAAGATGGGGAGGTAGGGGCAAACGTACCTTGATGTTAAAGTCCCGCTGTCACTCGTTCTCCCATCCGTTCCTGTAATGGTCAAAGAAAATTCTCTCGCTGTCTCGTAATCCAACGACCTGGCCAGCAAAACTTCCGCCTTACTCTTCGCAGTGGACATGCTAAACCTGTGGAGCTCGTTGCCTCTGCTTATAAAGAACTCCATCTCTCCATTGTCCCCGGTATCTTTATACTCTACGTCAAATGTCTTGATGGTAGTGCCAACGGATGTGCTTTCTTTGACTTGGACGATCAAGTTTTGATCTCCAAATGATGGCCCCTGGTCATTGTCATCCAAGACGAGAATCACAATGTTGACTTCCGTGGAGAATTCCCCGTCAGATGCTACAGCAATAACACTGTAATGAGACTTCGCCTCGCGGTTTAACTTTGCCTTAGTGAAAACACCACCCGGTTGTCTGATCTCGAAGTATTTGGCGTCGTCACTATCCGGAAGAGACTTGAGAGAGTAGCTAATTCTGTCACCATCGTTATCAGTCGCCTCGACATCAAGCACGCCCGTGCCGATAGGCGCGTTCTCGAACACCCTTCCTTCGTAGGATTCCAAACTAAAGAAGGGCACATTATCGTTAACGTTAGTAACAGTGATATTCACCATGCATGCCGCGGAGAGAGACCAGACTCGTGTGTCTTGCGTGAATTCCTGGGCCATGAACTGTAGTTCGTAGTTCGAGACTTTTTCTCGATCTAGCTTTGTTGCTGTAGTAATGACCCCGGAGTTTATCTTGATTGTGAATTGCTGTGTTGCTAAGGGGTTTTCGTCTAATGATTGATACTTAACCTCTCTGCTGTTTTGCGACTCCGCGTGAATTTTAACAACTTCCGTGCCAACGGCCGCACTTTCTGCCACATTCACATTATAAACCTTCTTAACGAATTCAGGTGGCTTTTCAGGAGTTACAGCAATAGCAATAACCGTTTTTCTATTTCTAGCGTTCTCGCCCTTTGTTACGGTCATAGGGGCGCCATTGGAAGCTAGAATGGTGAGCTCCGTTATTCCAACCATGCCCGAGATATCTCCTTTAACACTGATCTCCCCAGTTTCTGTATTGATTTCGAACATATCCGACGAATCCACAAAAGAATACTTGATCTTAGCATTCTCGCCGATATCTTTATCTACAGCGGTAACTCTGAGTATTTTGCTACCAAGTGGAGCCAAAAAGTAAATACTTGAAAAGTAACGGTGAATAACGAAGAACGGGTAATTGTCATTTTGGTCCAAAATTTTTACGCGCATGTTACAGTATTCGACGTTCCTTTGCGCTTCATTTCGACCATACCCGCCATCTTTCACTCTCACTATGACAAGCATCACAGGCTGGCTTTCGCGATCAATTTTATATTTAGTCGTAATCACACCAGTAGAGTTATCTATATTGAAATCAGAATCCCCTTTGACTAAACTGTACTCAACATCTCCATTAGCACCCGTGTCGGCATCGGTAGCCGTCAGTTGTGCTACTGTCTCCCCAGTGGGAAGATTCTCTGATATTTCCACGTTCTTGCAGTTTGTAAATACCGGCTTGTTATCATTTTTGTCGATGATTTCGAGGGTAACTCTGGCCCGCGCCGAGTTCTTACCATCACTTACTTCAACATAAAACTGATACGACCACGTTTGGACTTTATCCGGGAGCGGCGACGACAAGGAGATTACGCCCGAGTCTTTTGCGATAACAAATGGCTGACTGTCCCCTTGTATTTGATAGGTAAGTGGGTCACCGTCTGCATCGTATGCGTAGGTGTACGCCAAGCCTTTACCCGCCTTGGCATCCTCGTCTATTTTATAAAGGTATTCTACTCTGTCAAATGTAGGGGTATTATCGTTCTCTGGCAAGAGCGTGACATTCACATAAGCCTGCATAGTATGTGACCCCCCACCATGGTCAGTCGCCTTGACGACGAATATTAGCCACTTCGTAACCTCATAATCAAGTGATGTTGAAGGAGTCAACACCCCTGTATCTGGGTTGATAGTAAAGTTGGCTGTTCCCTCCAAGCCGTAGGTAAGCTGGCCTTCTTTACAGGCGCAGCTCCTGCTGCAGTCACAATCTGTGGCTTGGATCCTTAAAATGGAAGATCCAGCAGTGATGTCCTCTTTCACCGAAACTTTATAGATGGTTTGGGGGAACCTAGGGTAGTTGTCGTTGATATTAATGACACGTACAATTACAGGAACCGTATTGACTAGTCCATTTGGGATGAGTTCCCTTGCTGTAACCGTCAAATTGAATAAGTAGTCCTCTTTCTCGTAATCTAAGATGTAATTCAATCGTAGCACATCGCCGACCAGTCTGAAAGTATTGCGCACGTTTCCACTTGTGATCATGTACATCAAGGGCGCTCTGGAGTAACTAATGGCTGTCACAACACCTGCTATGTCCCCACTAGGAGCGCCTTCCGAGACGGCAAACTTATAACTATCATCTGTGACCCCTTCAAATATCGGAGGGATCTCAGCGACGTTGATTATTATATCTATTTCAGTGCTATTTTTCCTAGGCATGCCATAATCAAATGCAAACGCTTTGAATACATATTCTTGGGCGTTAAGGGTCCCGGCTGTTTCGATTTCTCTTGTGACTGGGTTAACTCCATATGGGGCATTCATTGGCAAAATCTGATACGCAACCTCCCCATTTCGATCGCTGTCTGGATCAAAAGCGTGAAGCCTTATAACAGGGGTACCACTACGAGAGTTCTTATTAATGCGCGAGTACACACTCTTGATGCTAAATGTAGGAGGGTTGTCGTTCAGATCTTTGACATTTATCTCGACATTCGTATCGTGCGTCTTCGCATTTGCAGCTTGGGATTCTTTCTCCCTTACAGTTAACTCGTACATTACTTCCTTTTCAAAGTCTACGCTTCCTTTCAAAACAATATCACCCGAATTATCGACACTGAAGGGCGGGTCTTTGGGGTAGACAATGGAAAAGATACCATTGGGGTACACCTTTGGGACGTATCCAACAGTTTGCCCTTGTTTTGAGTTTTCCAGGAGGTCTCCTCTTATAGGATCCTTGTCTCCGGTGTAAGTGAGGATAAGCGTGACGCGTGAGGTGGTCACGTGAGGTGGTCTCGCGGCGTCACGCACAGTCACAGTAAATGTCACGGGGTCTGAAATCTCGACAATGTTGTTTATAGCTCTTAGATCCCCCTTACTGTCGACTGTAAAGTATTTCTTGCCTTCCTCAGAAAGAGAGTAAGAGAGCTTATCATTTTCGTCCAAGTCGTAGACTCCTAAAGACGTTACGATTTCTCCGGCAACCATTGACATCTCTTCAACTTTAATGACAACATCACCCTTTGTATTAATATTAGAAAACACTGGTGCATAGTCATTAACGTCTTCTAGATTAATTATCATTGTGACTTGATCGCCATTGCCATCGGCGTCCTGCCCTTTAATACGCAAAGCAAAGCTCCTGGAAATCTCATAATCAAGCTTCTTTGCTGCTAAGAGTTCTCCAGATGGCGAGTCCATCCTGAAGAATCCTTGCTCATTTCCGCAGATGATGTCATATGATATAAGTCGCGACGATGTCATTTTCACGGTCGTGACCCGTCCTCCTTGGGGAATGCCCTCTTTGACATCAACAATGAGTGGTGACACTGGAAACACTGGAACAGTGCTCGCCAATCTAATAAGCACTGTTACTCTTGCCGTGACACCTTTCTGTGGTTCTCCATTATCAACAGCTTGCAAAACAAGCTCGTGTTTTAAAGTCTGTACAACGGCTAGTGACTTTTTAGTAACGATAAGGCCGTTCATTGCGTTGATATCGAATAACGCTTTTTCGTTGCCACTAAGGATAAAGTAACTGAGACGCGCATTTTCTCCGATGTCTGCGTCAAGAGCGTTTGCCTGGAAAACTTGGTAACCAACAGGCTCGTTGATTGGTACTTTGGCCAGGAAATGCTCTGCAAAGAATCGTGGTGAGTTGTCATTGGCATCGAGGACGTCAATTTCCTCTCTAGCCATTGCTAAGGGAAAAAAATGAGGCGATTAGATTTAATAAATAGCCGAGCTCCGTAGATGGGGAAATGCGGATATACACCGAGTTGCTTTGTAAACGTCATGAGCGTATTTGTCATTTATGGCGCCAATCTAACTGATTATGGTGTTAACTTGGTATTACTCCATAGATACATGCGTCCACGTTGTATCAGGTGCTGCCTTTTTGAAATAGGATGTGTCTGTACTGTGAAGACTTCACAAACTATTTCTTCAACTTCTGATGATTGTATTATCTTACGATCCCGAGTGCGTCACTTGAAAAATTATGACGTAAAGATGCGTCAACCAACATGTACTCTCACCTTTCATTTTGGGATCCGGTCCTCCATCTTCAGCTGTAATGTATAGCACATGTTTCGCGATTTTCTCGCGGTCAAGTTGTTGTTTAAGCGTTAACACTCCAGTTTTGGGATCCACTAGAAAGAGATCCATGGAGGCAATGTCCCGCGTGTGGTCCAAGTTGTAGGTCACATTACTATTGCTGTCCACATCAGTAGCTCTCACTGTTAAAATCGGTACGCCAAGAGCTGAACAAAAAGGGGAGCATATGGGAGTGATCATCATCATCATCTGTTGCCGATTATTATCATAGAGCGGATTTCACATGACGGTCGTGAGTGACTCTCTAATTTAATTACTAAGTTATCGCGATTTATTGCTTTGTTTTGTGATTGGTTTTATACTTTGAATAAAATGTTGAACTGAAAATGTTGTGTAATTTTGAAAAATTTACTAAAATTTTCCTCCTGCCATCTCAAGTTTTGCTAGATTTGAACCTTGGCCATTCCATTTGTCGCCTAATTTAAGTTGAATTTCATGAGGAGGCTTGTTCTACCGCTGGCTTCGATAACCCAGCACCAGCAAGCACCTTCGAAACACATGTCAGACATTACTTCGAGCCTTGGATGAGGAAAATCTTATAAACATAGCTTTCAGAGTAAAAACTTCTACCTTTTAATCCCATCTTATCCTTTTCCGCAGCCCTTTAGATGATTTGCTATGGTCGTGCGGTCACCTTTTGCAGCTGATCGAGCCGTTCTGTATTAAGATTCTTCGCACGCGCACTTCCATTTTCCGACAAGGTAAATAGGTCTATTACACAATCACTTGAGCGATTACTCTCCTCGTAGACCTAAAGGGATTGCATATTCTCCTATTTTGACTAAACGTAATTCACAATCACCTAGCACTCTGATTGGCTTGTAGTTGAATTACTCTCTTATTGAATTGGATAGAATCACTTTGCGACTGTAATGTAAAATCCGCGCTAAATAATTATACCACCACTAACACCAGAGTCATACCTCATATGATTGTCATGCTTTGGAAAACGATAATGATGATCATGATATATAATGATGACGACGACGTTAATAACAAACAGGCGACCGAGAAGGTGGTGATAAATGTCTTTGTGCCATTTAAAAAGGTTTCTGATTGTCAACACTGAAAGGGCTGTGTCACGGTTGTTTCAACAAACTGTTTTACATTAATGCACCAGTCAATTGTAACCACCACCCCGCAATCTCGGGGAAGGGTGGGGACATGGATTGTTAGCTGAGCCATACTAGATTTTTGTCCCCACCCCTGAGGGGAAATGTGTTGGAAAATCCCCCACCCTGTGGAACAAGGGTTGAAGTGATTCATTGCTGTCCTGTCACCTGAATAAAAGTGTTTCTCGTCCCTGAATCCTCTGCAGAACCATTTATTGCTGGGGAATGTTGTTGGTGTTAAACATCCAATGTGTTACCATGATCAACACTGGACAACAATGATCGAGCTTAGCTATTCCGCATGCTTTTCAATTCAGAAGCCGCTAGGAAACAGAGCTGGAAATAATTGTTCTTACTTGATCAGAATATGAACCCTCAATCTTTATTCGTGGTTGTCTCTACTGGAAAATTGGCCATACATTTGGCGTTTCTGATCGGACATTGTTCAAGTTGGCCATCGTATATACCGTTTCCGGGAAACGTTGTCACCCAAAAAGCCTATAAGCTTGAAGCGCAAAGGATGATGGGGGCATTTAAACTGCTACTGTTTGATCTGAATTCAGACAGTTATCGCAAACACAGGTGAAATGATTAAATTTCAGTACATTTCCAGGCATGTTTGTTTCTAATACTTTACAGAAATTTAAATAAATATTTACCCATACTCCCTAGCTCACCAAGCTTATAGGCTTTTTGGGTGACAACGTATCTCGGAAACGGTATATACTTTGAGAGTATATACTGACAACACTTTCGAAAATTATTAGGGAGAAATTATGAAAGCACCAATTTAGGTGAGTGCATCGTGACGTCAAGATATCTTCAATTTTTGATACAGCCGGCATCCAAATTAAAATCCACCCTTACCACGGAAAAGGTCACATTGAAGTACCTGTCAAAAATAAAACGGTTTTATAAAAACGAAAATATAATTTTAATATCTTTAATTAATAACCAAGCAAAAATCTAAATCTTCCATTTGAAGAGTGCATAGAAAATAATCCCAAGTTTCAGGGCAGAGTCCGTTCAATGGGACCGAAGTTTTTTGGGGGCAAGATTTATACAAACCTCCGTAAAAATACGGCTTGTTTACGTTTGTTTGCAAGGCTGTCGAATCTTCGTGGTTTTGTCACCGATCGGTCTCACAAACTTGTTATAATTTCAGCACGCTCTTTCCACTGAGCTTGTGGCAAAATTCTCGAACTTACAATTTGGCTGAAAATGCGGCCACCTATAACATATAAAATGCATTGACCTCAACTTTCTATGGATAATCACATCAATCGTTTGGCATGTATGTGGTCAGCGCTCCTGCTAGAGGTGATTTACAAGGTGAAGAAAGTCTTTCCCCCAGCTAATCCCCCACACTCAGGGTTGGGGTTCCATGACAAGAATATCCCCCTTGTAGTCGGGGGGGGGGGGGGGGGGGGGGGGGGTGGTTACAATTCACTGGTGCATAACAGACAGACAGACAGACAGACAGACAGACAGACAGATATTTTTTAATTGGCATCGTATACAAAAGTACATGGATTGGTAGTTCCAAATAAAACTTATTTAAAAAGAGATATAATTATTACTATGCAATTATAGTGTCTTTCCGGAGGAGGAAGCACTCATGTACAAATTTTGCAATAGCTTTTTGTGCTTTCGTATTTTTACCTGAGTAATTTATCAAAAAGTGAAAGTAGACTTTGTCAGACAATTTTTTGAATTTCACATTTCTATTTCCTCTATTTTTCCAAGTCCACATACACAACCGAGACTACTAGATTATACTTACGTTTTGTCTAGAAAGTAAAAGGAACACAAACTTGCATCATATAGGCCATCCTATGTCAAATGTATAAGCTTTCGCTATTTTAAAAATTCGAAAACCGTCCAGCATGGCAAGATATCAAATTTGCAGTCAATATTTGCAATCTCATAACATCTGCTCTACTGTTCACCGATGTTAAAATCAAATGGTGAATAGATTTGAGCCTGTTGATCTTTCATCGAAACTTACCTGTATCCTCAGACACTTGTTTCCTGTCGAAAACCTTGGCCAGCTTAGGAGCATTATCATTGACGTCCTCAATATTAATCTGTATAACAGTGGAATGGTTGCTGCTTCCACTGCTGACCATAGCGTCTATCGTATACTGTTTGGTACGTTCATGATCCAGTGGTCTCGCCAGAGATAGCACACCATAGGCATTCACGCAGAAGGTATTGTCTGTGTTGCCTCGCAGTAGAGAATATTTTAGTATAGCGCTAGTGTCTCCACTTGCTCCGATGCTGCCAAGCTAACAAGGTAAACAAGTCGTTTGGAAAATAAAGCCCTGGCTAATCTAGGACACATGTAGCGCAGCCGGACACATGTTTCCTCTATGTGTCCCAGTTTAGCCACGCGAGAAACATTGTTGCGCGCAACAAATTTTGTAGCCGGGACACAAAGAAATGTTTCTTCTTGATGTGTCCGAGACACAGACGTGCGATGTTTCCTAGTTTCGCCACTCGGGGAAAAATGCAGGACACTAATGTTGCGCGCTACATGTGTCCTAGTTTACCCGTAGCTTAAGTCACTTGGCAGACACAAATGGACGTGCTACTTCAATACGAACTGGAGTGTCTTTAAAAATAAGTACTAATAACTCAAAGTTGCCATGAATCAATAAATAGGCTTATACTAGATAAAATCATGGATAAGAAAGTACGTTCCCTGTCATCCTAGACTGATAGCAGCCCCTACTTTGACGCGTTTCCCATAAAGCGAGCGCGAACCCCCGACGAACGCCAGAGGAGCGCCGAAGGCGCGACGATATGTTATCATAGTAAGTGAGCTCGTCTATGTAGATTTTCTGTTCTTATCATGCTAGGTCCTTAGAAAGTTTATAGGTGATTTAGAAACCTTAAAAACCTAAATTATTCAAAAAATTGCCAACATTTTGGACTTTTACTTTTAGACCTTCTCCATGGCGGTTTTACAACACTTGTTATAAAGTCACGTGTGTCGCTTTCGCGCACTGCGGGCATACTACAAAGAAAATACCTTCTGAAACCTAACTCTAGTTAGCCTGTGTACATCCGCTACTAACCTCCAAGAGGATTAGTAGCGTCTAAGAAATCCCATTACTAATCGTGTTCAGGTCACGCAATGAAAATAAATTTCCATAATAAGTTATACCCGAAGTGTCAAGCCTGTGTATATCAACTACTAACCTTCTTCCTCTGTAGCAGGCTGAGTGTGTGCCAGGAAGATTTTTAGGCAATCAAATTCGAGAAAAAATGGTAACGTGATCGCGATCCAATCAGGAACGAGTCCCTGACTCCTGGAGAAGGGATTGCATGACCTTAACACGATTAGTAACGGATTTCACAGACGCTACTAATCCTCCTGGGCCTAGTTCCTGAAAGGTTGAATAAAGTTATCCACGGATAAAAGTTATCTGTTGTATAGGATTTGTTCTGGATTTATCCGTCGGATAAGCGTTTATCTACTGATAACTCTTATCTGACCTTCTAGGAACCGGCCCCTGGAGGTCAGTAGCGGATGTACACAGGCTAACTCTACCAGCGGTTGACACACGCGCGACTACTTCTCGTTCAACTCACCTCCACGCCAACTGGAACATCTTCTTTAACATTAAACGTGTGCATTTCTTGCGAAAAGGCGGGAGGTTGAGGGGTGTCCATGATTTGCACCTTAAGCATCAAAGTGGAAGATTTACCTTCCCCGTCACTAGCGACTATCGCTAGGTCGTATTTGTCGGTCTCAGTTATCCTGGAAATGCAAAGCAAGCCACAGTTACGTCCGGATCAAGCATGTCGAAAGTATTTACTGACGTATTTAAATCTTCAACGCGGAATGTAATCGAGCTGCGAGACCGTTTCGTTTATGGCAGGTCCGTCGTATTTTTTTGAGGGGTAAAACGACAATCCTGTTTTATTTATTTTTTTGGGGGGGGGGGGGGGGGGGGGGGGGTTGACGTCAATTTGTATGACAAAAAATTCAATAATGCAGTTATTAATGAGAATTGAATTTGAAAAGTAAAAACTGACATGGGTTAGAACAGAGTGAGATATAATCTACTGCTGCGGACAAGGGATTCAGCATCAGTAGGCTGTCATATCCATACTGGAGCAACAGGTGATGGCCTAGTTCTTGTTTAGGTCCTACCATAACATCCGCGAGGTCCAGTTGCTAGACACAAAGTTCGGCAGCCTCTAGGGATTCAGGAGCAGTATTCTGTTCTTCACGTTTTAACGTAGAAATGTCGGTCGCGGTGACGAAATTGCAGTCAAACTAATTTGATTTGTAAGACTAGGCGCAGGGACGTAGTTTTAGTCCCTTGTTTTATCAGCGTATACATTGCCTTACAACTTGCTTCAGGGAATTGCTTGTCCTGGCAACACTTCACAATAAAGGTTTTATCCTTGCGACTGGCCCCTGGGACTTGTCCCCTAGCTTGAGCTGACCTTGCGAAAAAAAAAATATGGAATCCCGGTGGCTCGATAGGGGTGTACGGGAAGCAGCCCATAGGCTGCTCGAATTAGCCGTGGATCTAAGCACGGTCGAAAAAAGAACGTCACCCCTTGACAATCTCAAATATCGGTATCTTACTTGATTATCCTTGTAGTCTTGAGAGCTCCATTCTCGCTACCTATAGTAAATGGAATAAAGCTGGAGGGGGAACTTTTTGCTTCATCGATTGAGTACGTGACTTTCCCAAAGGAGCCATCATCTTTATCCACAGCGATGACCTTTAAAAAGAAAGTTTCAGTCTCCAAGTGATCTTGACGACAATATGTGCTAAGCTCAGTACAATTCCATTTATATTTCGCTACCTCTGAAGCCTTCCTGTTTTCATCATTGTCGACGATATGACGGTAAAGATGATATGATGGAGGTGTTTGTGATGATATATGACGTTGTTGTTCTCATTTTGATATGCATACTGAAATTCTGCTAATCTATTAGCCTGGTAGGAATTCAGCAGTTTCGTACGGTTGAGGTTTTGTCGCAAACATCGGACGGTGACAAATAGAGTTTTTCTCCTTGCTTAAGGTCGGGTCTAATATATGCTATGATAATCAGCTATATATCGTTTTAAAGCTCAAATATTGTTCTATCTAATGTAGTTGTTCATTTTAGCGAAGTTTGAATTTGTCTGATATCTTAACGTCCCCGAACTAAAAACTACCTTGCTTACTTGAGACGCTCCAGACCATTAGCGACTTGTTGCACACTTTCACACTTTGTCGGATTTTAATCTTGGAGAAATGAACTGCAAAACCGTGGGAGCGATTTTTGATATTTGCATATTTACGAAAATATTAGGTCGCAAAGTTGAAAGTCGCATTTTTTTCAATTTGCTGCCGCAAAATTATCATAAATTTTTTTTCAAGTAAAAAATAACATTTCCTCACACGGTTTTTAGATGTTGTCATCTTCTAACGGCACAACAAATTTGACGCCGATATCTTAAATTGTGCGAGGTCAGGAGCTTCGCGAAGGTGAAAATTTGACCTAAAATTTAAGTGCTAGAAAAAGCGTGTAAAGTTAATTAAAATACAGAAAATGAGTGGCGGGCAATACTGAGACCTTAAAGGCACTATAGCAGTGTGAGCTACAATTGGCAGTCCAAAATAATCCAACAGACATCTCCTCCCTCACTCCATATTGGACGTCGGGAGTTTCAGGGTGTGTATCTACCGTAGGGGTTTAACACAAGAGGGTGAAGGTGGAAGTGTGTATTTCGAGGGAGGGTAAACAAAACGGTAAGAAAATAATCTGGGATTATGTTGCGTACAGTGCAAGTAAGGACTCCCGGGGAGCTGAAATTTGGTTGTTTCCGTAACAAGTTTTGGTGTCTTCACAATTACACGGTACAGCTTGGTTTCTAAGTAAAGCATGGTTAAAATAATACTTAGGTAAGGCAAGGTAAATTGCACGGTTAAAAAATTGTGAAGAATATGTACTTACCTTTAATACTTGTGTATTAGCGGGTGTAAAACTATCCACAGTGAGCGTCTCCGAGCTCATTAAGAAGACAGGACTGTTGTCATTTTCATCCTTAAGAGTGATGTCCACTGTAGTATCCTTAGCCAGCGTAGGGGAACAAGTCCCACATGTAGCTCTAACCACAAGTTTATAGCTCTTTTGTTTCTCGTAGTCCAATACTTTATTCACTACTATTTCTCCGGTGTCTTGTACCGCGCGAAACACATCGTCTTTATTGCCGCCAACGATAGAGTAGGTAATAGGCTTCCCATCCGGTCCTGTGGCTTGCACCTGGATAACTGGTTTGCCGACAAACAGGGACTCAGATATTGTCTTGGTATAACTTGGCTCCTTGAACGACACCAACGTCGCGATATCCGATGTTACAGACACTGTGACCTGTGTTGTGCCCATCATTGGCGAACTCCCTATCGAGTAAAAGAGGTTTCAGTTGTATGGAATCGCGTACCCATTACCAGCAATGCGAGACTTTTCGCGCCTGCGATTATTAAGGTCAGCCAACGCACTGAGCATGCTCATAAGTGCCATCCAATATGGCGAAAAGAGGGGGAGGGGTGGTAGCATGTAAATAAAGCTGTATTTTAGAGATGTTTGAGGGCAGATATACATTTTTGCATTATATTATTTACCACAACGCTGCAGTTTAACTTTGCATTAAAAGAAAACAGGCATTCAAGATGCGAATGATAGTGTGCGAGGCTCGGCGAGGGTAAAATGATGGCTGACTAGGTCGAGTGAGACAACTATAAGGGGACTTATTCGGTAAAACTATCGTAAATCATACATCAAGAACCTACCCAGGGAAGGCCTGGTTATCAGTGAAAAACATGGCGATCACAGAGGGAGATTGTACGGCCGTAGCAGTTATTTTGAGCTAGAAAACGACTTCAAGCCGATGTCTTCTTCTTCAAATCTCGCATGGATTATTAGCAAAAAGTGTGCTGTGTTCAAAGAAAATTGGCGGAGTTTTGGGGGCGTTCTAAAGGCCGATTTATAGCTCATTTTGATGTGCAACAACAGGGCTCAATTTTGAGAGGTCGGCACCTGGGATTCGAGTACGGACAGTACCGTGAACTTTATCAGCATGCGAAGGAAAATGGCCTACGGACGGATTTTACTGTAAAACATAAGGGACAGACATCCGTTAGGACAGCGTTCGCTAAAAGTAAATTGGCGCTTTGTAAGTAAAGTTTGAAGCTCTTTAACATGTATCGAAATGTTCTATAGTGTTCATTCTTTTGATCTATAGGTCGGCAAGTTGTCCACGAATTACAGTACTCTTTTTATTTCAGATTTTAAACTTTCTCCATACAATCCCTATAAGACCGGCGGCCATTTTTAAAGGGCCTGCAAGGCCTGCATAATTAGCGCGGCGGCCATTTTGTCTCAGATTGCTGGTAATGCGCCATATGTGCTAAGGTTTATCCAGTCTTGAAATAAGATTACATAATCGGTTTAAAATACTTAACCTGTGTCTGTTGCAGTAACTGAGAACTTATACTCAGAGCCTTCGGCCAGAGATGCGGCGCTTTTATGACACCGGTTTGACGATCGATCTTGAACTGGATGTAACGAGTAGAAGATCAATCAATATTAACTATTATTTCTAACTCGAGAGCTGGGTAAGTCTTAGCAAACGTGGAGGCACCAAGGGTTCGTATAAATCGCACTTGTGGAAAACTGTAGAAAGTTGTTAAAAAGTGTTACAAACAACGGCAAGAACAAGACCGACCGATGGGACCGATCGTAAGTTCCCATATACCACAAAGACAACTTACCTGGAAGTCAAGTTACCGCAAATACCACTTATATATCCTGGAAGAACAGCTACCGCAAAGACCACGTGGCAGTAAACCTACTTAGCAGGAAAACCAGGAAGAGCACTTCGCAGTAAGACTACGTACGACTACATAGCAGTAAAAAAAACTTAGCAGTAGGACCAGCTAGCAGTAAGACCACTAAACCAGGAAGACCAATCACTCAGGTAACTTAAGGCCTGGGCGGAAGCCCAATCCAAAATGGCGGACGTAAAACTGAGGGGGGTGGTCCATCTCTAAACCAATGCCTCTCAAGGAACCAAGCAATCTACAGTTTGATACCTTTGGTCTTTCTCAATCATTTTCACCAATGTTGGTCTCTATGGCAACAAATGTATGACCTCTGACCTTAAATTTAATTTCTAGGAAAATGGCCTCTGCATTCAATGGGGATAAGTGAAATCGTTCCCCAGAGTGCATTATAGTATTTGTTATAGTGTAGATTATTGATCCAACGAGGATGACTGGAAATGTTTTTTAGGATAGCCTTTTTTGTGATGATGTAATATGATACCTCTCCTTTCTTAAAATGTGGATAACTTGGACACCCATCCTCGTTGGAATGGTAATATACGCCCGACACTAGTCATAATAAGACCCATTGGGAAACCATTGGTATGACCCCCATCGAATGCAGAGCCCTGAAAGAAAATTGTGCCTTTGTCACGCTCTTACAAGTCACGCAAACCGTTGACATGGTAACCAAATACATCAAATGAAACGTCTCACTGGATGTATCAACCTTAACGAAGAACATTCTACAGAAGACATTTTGTATACCCTAGAGAATTTTTTTCAGTATTTTCGAATTTTTTTTTTAAAACACCCATGCCTTAATATACCTGAGCACCAGGAAATACCACTTACCAGGAAATACCACTCAGCAAAAAGACCACTTAAGCCGCCATTACACGGTGCAATGTTATCTGCAACTTGTCTCGCAATGCAAATGCGAGACAAGTTGCACGAGCCATTGCAGCGTTTAACACCCTCACAGGTTGCTGCAACCGTTGCAGCAAGTATGATACGATTCTACTTCTCGCAATGGATTGCAGCAACTTGTCTCGCATTGCAGCGTGTAACAGCAAATCTTGCAACTTGTCTCCCAATTTCGTTTCTAGAAACCCTCTCGTGTATCTTTACGCACGTGCGTTCTGTATCAAAATGGCGGACAAATAGTAAAATGTTCGACACTTGGCGAGCGACCATAGCGAGCTATATCAGCTGCAATGGCTCTTGCAACTTGCTGGCAATGGATTGCGAGACAAGTTGCAGAAAACATTGCACCGTGTAACTCCACCTTTAGCAGGATCACTACTTAGCACAGGAAAGACCACTAAGCAGGAAGACTACTTACCACGAAGGACACTTACAACGAAGACCACTTACCATGAAGTCCATTTACTAGTAAAATAACTTACTTGGAGAACAACTTACAAGGAAGATCACTTACCAGGAAGCCATTTGTCAGGAAGAGAACTTAACAGGAAGACCACTTACTACAAAGGCCACTTACCACAAAAATCACCATGAAACCACTTACCTGGAAGATGCAGATGCGGCGCCCATGGAGTAGACAATTTGTTGGTTTCCCTCCTCTAGGTCCAAATCCGTCGCACTCACTGTCAACAAAGACGAATCCGAAGTCGTCGTAGAAGGAACACTGGCCCAATAACTTGACTGCAAGAACTTGGGCTGTGGTTATTAGTGTCTGTGACTCCCAGATTGACGCTTGCTGTGGCAAAAACATTAGGAAACGCGGTGTTGGTGGCACGCACTTTGAATGTGAATTGAGGTGCGTGATGATGCTTGAAGACTTCCTTGACATTCAGTCTGCACTCGCTGCCTACACGCGATATTCCAATGTGCTCCCAAACGTACAGAGTTGTGACATCTACTAAAGAGCACTCGTACAACTGGGGATTTGTATCTTGATCATGGAATATGAACCAGAACCACCGTCTAGAATCGCGGTCCCGATTCCTGCGTCTTCTGCGATGGTTACAGCGTACTGAGTTTTGGAAAAGCTCGGAGGGTCGTCCACATTGCTGACTTTTAGTTCCAGGTCCACCAGACCAGACTTGCCGAAAGGTGTCTTAGCCTCAACCTGGACAGTGTATCCATTCTCAAGCTCGTAGTCAAACGATTTCAGGAGTGAGACTCGACCTGTTTGAGGTAGAAAAATAGACAACATGATGTTACTTTGGAAGCGCGGTTGGCTCAGCGTCATGGTGTTTTGCCTCAGCGCTGTAATCCGGAATCAACTCCCGCGGAGACTTTTTGCTCGTGTAGTGGTCTGGATTCACGGGGAACTAACATAACGTGGCTGCAAGTCTGGGGAGTGGGCCTCCGACATTTACATTTTGAGTTACATTTCAGGTGTATTTCGCGTGAGGTATTGGATCGCAATCAGGCCTACGCCACTACAAAGTAACCTCTTCCTTTATGTTAGGCCGACGGCAAACGCTGTGCCAGAGTCGCACCGTTCCAATGCAAAACAATATAAATGTTTCTATTATAAAGTGAGAGGCGTCTAATGAGGCGGCATCCTTTGAAAAAGGAACGTTTCGACAGAACAAGTTTGACTGAAATTCGACGTTTGCGCTGGGCCTTTGTGTTAAATATAGGAAATCACGAGTTATATTTCCTCTACTATGTTTAAATTAAAGTGTCTCCTATCTAAGTTACGAGCCTACAAATAATTTATTCATACTTGTAACACTACTTACCAGAATTTTCGCCAACTACAAAACGGTCATTCCTGCCAATAGGAATAGAATACTTGATTCTTCCGTCATCTCCATCTCTGGCCGCTACACACAACAAGCTATCGATGGCTCCCATGTTCTCTGGGACTGTCATCTGATACGTCTGAGACACAAACACAGGTACTACATCTTGTGAGCTAATTATGAAGACATCAACGAGCGTGATAGCCTTTCTTGTTCCGTCATTTGCTTCTACGATCAGTTGATTCAGCTCCTTATCCCTCACTGTCTTTAGAAGCGTCCTAGAAGTACGGATGACACCCGTGTTGACTTCTACGACAAACGGATAATTATCAGCCTGATTCTTGATAGAGTATGAGATTTGATTCCTGTCTCTGTCAGTCGCGTGAAGCGCGATGACAAACGTATTTTAGGCGATCCGTCCGGAACAGATGCACTGTACATCGGCTCACTGAATTCAGGAAAAACATCATGTTCGGGTTCGACGTGGATTTGTAAAGTAATTTGGAAAAACGTGGAAAGTTTCCAATGTCGTAGGCCTGTATTACGACATCATTGTAAGCGTTGCTTTCCCGGTCAAGATAAGCAACGGTAGTGACGACCCCGGTCGTTTGATTGACAGCAATAAAAGCCGCGGCTCCTCCACTGATGGCTGCGTACCGCATTGTCCCATCTGGGCCGGCATCCCTGTCGCTGGCGGATACCTTGTAAATGGAAGTCCCTATAGGGGTGTTTTCCTTAACATCAATTTCTTTCGTGGGTGGTGCGAATATAGGAGGATTAAGATTCTCGTTAACATCTTTGACATATATAACCAGACTAGTAGACGCAGATAAGGGTGGAGAACCTTGGTCGGCTGCTGTCACGGTAAAGTTTAACACGTGTCGGTTTGTCTCATAATCTAACGAGTTTGCCAACGTGACCACCCCGGAATACTCGTCAATAGCAAAAAAATACGAGTCTTCTCCTGAGCTTGAAAACCTTAGTCTTCGGTTGGATCCGGGGGGGTCGTTATCACTTACTTCTACAAGGAACACAAAGGCACCCACTGGTAAATCTTCGCGCAAAGTAGCGGCAAGTCCCACCCTGGAAAAGAACGGCGTTGTGTTTGGACCCGGACTAGTAGCATCTGGTGGTGGCGCAAACGCCGAGTCTTCTTTGATTTCTATTTTGACTCTGGTAGACGCCTTGAGACGTGGTGAGCCGCGATCTGTTGCCTGTACCACTAGGTCATACTCCTTATGAACCTTGTAGTCGAGTGCTCGCACCAAAATGATTAATCCACTGATAGGGTTTATCGTAAAGTAGCTGGATAGCGGGTTGAGGTAATAATAGACGCTTCCACTCATGTCACTGTCACTGTCTTTCGCGTGAACGCGTACAACTGGGTTGCCAATGACCGTTTCTTCCGCTATAGATACCTCGTACTCCTCTTTCTCAAACGTCGGCGTGTCATCATTTGCGTGTTCCACACGTACCACTACTTTTGCCGTGGCCGTTTGTCGGGAGCTTACGCTGTTCGTGCTTTCGTCCGAAGCTTGTATAATAAGATTTATAATATTCGGTTCGCCACGTTGAATAGCAATAGGCACGCTCGAGGCTTTAAGCTGGAAAAACGTTTCCTTTCCTAACTTAACGCTTGACGACACGAAGAACCCTTTAGAATTCCCAGCAATTATGCTGTACTTCAAGTCGCCGTCGTCTCTGTCCTCGGCATGGCACGTTTCTAATCCTTGGACTATCGTCCCTTGAGGTGAATTCTCTTTAATAGTCCCATTATAGATAACTGACCCAAAAGTTGGATAATGGTCATTAGAGTCAAGAACTTTAGCAAATAATGTCGTCGCAGTTCCTCCGCTATTTTCTTTTCTTTTTCGTTTCACGAGTGTGAGTTTAAACTTGTTACTCTCGCCTACTCGATATTCAAACCTCTTGTTTGTTGTAACAATTCCCGCCTCAGACACACTAAAGTACCTCTTGGCAGTCTTAAGCGAGTCCATATATTGTGCACTTTCCAAGTAATAGTACTCATCGCTTACAGGAAACGGAAAAACGATGAATAACGGCATTGTTCACGGATTCAGGGATAGTTATATCGATAACACTCGCACTTGACGCAACGCGTACTAAAACGACGAGCAGTCTCACAAAAGGAAGGACCCACCTCTATGGAAGTTCCCGGCCATGACAAAAGTTCTTATTTCTGCGGGGCAACAAATCACGTTTCTCAGCACAGTTGGACGATGTTAAGCAGTGGATAAAAGCGAGTGGAACCCTAACAGCGCAAGGTAGGCATTATAATTTCAGTAAAAGGTTTTAAATCTGGGGTGTAACTTCCTAGCGGGGTTTCAAACCAAAAGTGCTTAGCGAAGTTCTTAAACTTGATCTCGTCACGCAAATAACTTTTCTAATGAAAGACATCGATTTCTCCGCTTGAAACATGATCATTCCGCTCTCTCTTTAAGATTGATATTTTACGTTATAAAAAGCTATTTCAGCTGCGATTCGAATAGCAAGGTTATTGATAAAAGTAAGACATAAGAGCGTGGGGTGCGGTTAAAGGGTTTAAGCCCATGTAGGATCCTTTAAAATGAAATGATTATCTGTAATTGTTTTCAAATTAAAAGGTCTTTTATCATATCACAGCATTCACAAAATTTTGGTCTGTTTTGGTTATTTAAGAGAGATGTTTTACCAGGATGTCGAGCAATTTTTGAAGAAACAAAAAGTGGTCAAGAATCAAGTTAATGAAACGGCAAGAACCTCTTGTCTTGATTTTTTGTTTTGTTTTGGAATAGAGCTAATTCAGGGAACTATAAACAAATGATAAACAAAGAATAAACTCAAAAAACTTGTAAAAAACCCAACTGGCCGGGAGGCAAACCAGTTGCTATATAGAAACAAATCACCAGCGAGAGCGCGACCCCAATTCGGGATCTCCGGAATTGCGAGGCCGGCGTCACTGGACTACGTTGGCTCCCTTTAGAGCACGCTGCCTCCCCTTAGAGGCTTCGGAAAGAAGGGTTCGTAAATAGCTCAAACAGCAGTCTTACAAGAGCATTTTCGCATTACAGTAAATTTAAACCCGCATATGAGAACCTGTTAAGCTGGGATTATCCGTGTGAAACACGTATCCTTTTAATGTTAAATCAAATAACAACCTGCTTTAGGCTAGAACTCTAGGTTCTTATACGTAGATTTACTGTACCGGTTTTCATATTCACTTGCTGCCATCTCGCTGTGCAACAGACCTCTTACCTGGGCGTAAAGTTGTCCCATTTCAGATCACGTGCCATTCCCAGAGTATTCTCTCTTTGTTTGTCTGCTACGCACCGAAGCATATATGAATATGGAAGCAACCCAGCAAACAAAGATAGATTATTCAAATGAACGCCATGTTATCTGAAATGGGACGACATTACGCCAATTTTCTGCAAACTTGAATGGCAGAAATAGCACGGACGGTCACCATCAGATTATCAGAAGAAAAAAAAACGTACAATATTACGCGACCAGGGGTGGCGTTAAGAGAAATAATACAACTGGTAGAAATTGGGTTCGTGGTTACAAATAATTTAGAGGGCCCTGAGTTCTGCAGCCAGGGCCACACAGAAACTGGTGGACCCAAAGCGCTTATGGAACCGTAACTCACTCGAAAAAGTCCTATAAAAACATTAACACACCTGACTTATCAGTAGTTTCATGCGATTCTTGGTAGTGGACAACTTTATTGACTCTGACTATTAAGCCTGACTTTTTTTAAAAAAAAAAACACTTCGAAATTGTTTACGGTACAGTCAGTGTACCAGTAGCGTGCATTTGAATTTTAGCAGCTTGATAATATTTTTTGAGAACGAAAGCAAATTCATCAAGCGATATAATACTAAATAATTCGACCTCACGGTTTCACGGTTAGGATTTTTTGGGAATATAAGGTCTGTGAGAGCGACTTGCGTGACCAGTAGCGTGTCACCTTGTCCCCGTTGCGCGCAACTTGTAAATCATAAGTATTTCTTACACCTCATCAATCACGTTGACAGAAAAATGATTTAAACATTTACAAGAACCACTACAAAGAAAATAGCAGATATCTAAGGGGCCGACCATTTAACTTTTGAGAGAGGGGGGGGGGGGGGGGGGTAACTTTTGAGAGAGGGGGGGGGGGTGCTTTTTTGTCAGTGCAAATTTTTTTATACCTGTTATGCGGTGAGAATATTTTCCAATAAAAAAGAAGGGTTTTAGTCACCATTTTGCTGTGCAGGAAATTTTTTTAGGCCCTTAAGTAAGTTTTTCATTGATTATGTAGGAAACTATAACAACAGTAACAACAGTAACTACATCTAGCATGACAAGGTGTCCCTTTTCCTTATACATAACAACTCGAAATAATACTATCATTCAGAATATAATTTTCTGCCTTTCTGTTCACAGCAACCTTGACTTTTAGAAGAAAATCATAAAGTTTTTGCCTAACAGCAATTTCATATCGACAAAGAATAACAGTATCGCCGCTTAGAGGTTGCTCCGGCCCGAAAACGTTTGCAAGCCAAGTCTGTTTGCTAGAATAACAACAACAACAAAATTCAAGGATTTAAACAAGTAAAAAAAAAAAGAACACGTTTGGAGGCATTAAAAATATTGATATTTTACCACCAACTGGTGCTTCGCTTCGGGAGACTCACGTCAATACCATAACACATCGGGAGTTTTCTCGGAAAATAAAAATATGTATAAGAAAAGATCAGAGTTAAAGGAAATTGCTTTGTTTGAGTTGCTTTATGGGTTATGAAAGGGATACGTGGTAAAATAGCACCCTAAGTCACGGAGCCATGGAAGAAAAGTTTTGATAAGCACGGATCTGCGGATTTTATTATGTAATTGAAAAATAGTTATAATGCGCGCGTCTTTCCGCAAGCTAGGATGTGAAGTATATCAAACCAGTATATTTAAAAATACAGGTTTATGAAAGCGTCGAGGAAAGGAGCAGTCAGAATGAGGCAGCCTGACTACGCGTTAGGCACAAAACTTTAAGAACTTTGATAGCAATGTTAGTTTGCTTTGCAGGTGGGAAAGCCAAAGTTTTGGACAACAACACCATACGGCCATATGACATATAGGCCGTTTATTAAATATTAGTCGACTAGCGCTTTTTACATCTTGCTGCCACCCAATTCAGTTCATGCAGTGATTCCTTTGGGTGGATACAATTGTCAAATTTTTCGCACTCGACCGAGTGTATGTGCAGAACTAACAAAAGTTCCACCCAAAGGAATTATCACATGATCTGAATAGATCGTTTTCCAAAGTGGCCGCGGCATATTCTTACAATTAAATTGACTGAAAAACAAATACTGATACTAGAAAGAGTATTCTCACATTATAGTAATACTTTAAATTTTCGTTATGCCAGATGGTTATGCCAAATGTTATGTCGGCTGAGAAAGAAAGCAGAGTCTGAAAATAAACATTTTACAGAGATGTATATGACTGGGGATCTGACGCATACCCTCAGTCACACAAATGTCTGTAAATTTTCAACGGTCGTTTTCTCGGACGATATTGGATATAATGCAGCGAAATGTTGTAGTTTTACTAAAGTGATGATGATGTGTTCTAGTGCTGGTGTTCATTTCTAACAAACATCGATTTGAATTTTTGGCGCCATTTTGAGAAAGCGCCTATTGGGTGGCAACAACATGTAAAAAACATGTTTACTTTTTTGTTCGTTATCTTTTTAATGGCGACCTTTGGAACTTTGTTGCAAACTGTTGTTATTATAGTATAGAACAGATTTCAGACTGCTGTCGTGAGTAATTTGGCAATTATTTTGAAATCAGTCAGAATTATGTAATCACTTTCCGGTTGGTTTCGTGACGGTCACATGAAATCCAAGCCTCCGATGGCCCAGATGCGCTACTGGGAGGAAAGGCCAACGAATTTTAGAAAGAATAGGTGTTTTTTTTCCTAGGTAACAGGATGAGTTAAAAAAGGCAGACACCGGCCATAATTTTGATTTTATCATAACCACTGATTGGAAATCCATGTCTTAGTTTACCGCAACCCTATTCTATTCTACTCGAAGCAAAACAATTTAGGAATCAAAGAAAAACAATTAGTCATATTTACATAACACATAGAATATGTTTTGATTGGGGTAACTGTTTGTTGTGAGCTTGTAGACAAGCAGAAAACTGGTAACCTGTTTTGTACAAGTGCTGAAAGTCCCATTATCAACCGGGAGCCTTTGTGCCCTCTTTTTTTTTCAAATAGATCCATTGTTTTTGGCTAATAGCCCACAAGTTCAAGTTTCAAGGAACCAAAGAAACTATTTAGTCTTATTTACATAACAAACAGAATATGTTTGGTTGGGGTAATTGTTGTTGTTGTGAACTTGTAAACCAGCGGAAAACTGAAACTGTTTAACGGGCTCAGTCACGGTTGGTTTAAAAAATGGCATTCATAGTAAGGATTTAGCAACTTTTGGATTCAATATTAAGTTTGAAAACAATTAAATTCCATACGCCTCAGTAGAACATACTCCAAATTTCTACTTAGCTGACAGCTGAAAGGTTATTTACAAACCTAGATGATTATTCAAAACTGCTGACCAAAATTTTCTTAAATCCGCGAGTTAACTGAAGTTAAAGATCGAAGTTATGAAATTTGAACTGAAAGGCAGACAAGTTTAAAACTGATTCGTTTTTTTATTTGAGATAATTGAGTTACAACCAGTAAATAGAGTTACATTTATCAAAGGAGCGCTGTTGGTGAATATTGCCTCTTGTTTATCGCCATGAATTAAACTGGCCAGACCTGAAAGAGAAACCCTGGTATTCCTTTGGTTTTTATAATAATGAGTCCAAGACTTGGGTTCGAGTTTACGCTAATGAAGGTCATGCGCGTTGTCAGTGTATGTTTACGACATAAGACCCGTTTCTCGGAACACCCTAGAATTCCCAGAAAAGTTTGTTTTGAAATTTAATAGATTGTTTTCGTTTTCTTTTTCTACCCTGCTGTTAACGAGCCCGTGTCAGCCATCCTTTGTTATTGTTTTCGTTCGATATTAGAAGACGAATTACGTGTAGAAATCTATTAATAAACATCTAAAAACAAAGTTTCAGATTTGATTTACAATTTCAATTGAGAACATTGCTCTATATTCTCTAAATCAGCCGATGGAAATAGATGCTTTCGCCGACTTGGTTTGTTGCTATGCTGTCAAAATGGCGGCTGACACAGGCTCTTTAAACGGACACTCGCACGCTCCACAAAATTCAAATCGCAATCCAATTCCATCCTCTTGATAACAGATAGAAAACACTATAGATTTGTATTGATTTAACAGTTCAAAGGTCATTTAACAAACCTGGACTGTTATTTTGGTTAATCCCGGGAAAGTCAAATGTATTTTTGTGTGATTAGAATTAGACTTATTTATTGACAGGTTTTACAAAAATTAAGCGTGCGAGTGCCCCTTTAAATAGTCTAGAACTCACTATTAGTGGATATTTTTTTAGAATTACGTTAGTTTTACCCGCACTTTTGGGTACTCGAAAAACTCGGGTGAAAGACAATGTGAAGTTTTTGAGAGACGGGTGATTTTTCGTTGATTTGAGGGTTTTGAATGAAATCGAAATATTCATTTTTGAGATCTACATACTGCAAATATCTACGAATACAAAGTTGTCGACTTTTCAAATAAGCAGGTAGAAAAGAAAACGAAAAACTTGGGGATCAATCGATCAAGATTGCAGAACAAACTTTTAGGGCGCGGGAATTCTCTAGCCCGTGTACATCCGCTACTAACTCTCAACGAGGATTAGTAGTGTCTGTGAGATCCCGTTACTAATCGTGTTCAGGTCACGCAATCCCTTCTCCTGGACTCGGAGACGCGTTTCTGATTGGCTCGCATCACATTTTCAATTGTCTCGAATTGATTGGCTGAAAAGTCTTCCTCACGCACACTCAGCCTGCTACAGTAACAGAGGAGGGAGGTTAGAAGCGGGGGGCCATTTTTGGCTTAACTTTTTATTGCAAATTTATTTTTCATTGCGTGACGAGAACATGATTAGTAACGGGATTTCACAAACGCTACTAATCCTCTTGGAGGTTAGTAGCGGATGTACACAGGCTAGAATTCTCGGGTGCATGTATAAGCGGACCCTGGGCAGGCTCGGGATCAGGCTCAGGTTTATTTTTGTGTTACTTACGGTGTTCCGCCTCCACCAAACGCACTGCCACCACCACTACCACCAAACGACCCAAAACTCGGCTGCTGCGCCGCGCACCGAATGCGCCAAATCCTGTAGGTGACTGCTGAGCGACGTCTCCAAATCCAGGGCTAGCGATTGGGCCATCGCGCCAAATCCTGGACTGCCACCCGATTGTGCTACAGATCAAAAGTTGGCAAACTGGAGGACCTGGAAAAAGTAATGGAATGTTAAACAGCAAACTTATGTCCAACACAGGGCCCGACACTAACGTCAGGTGCCACTGGCGAGCAATTTAACAAATTTTAGTCGCCAAGAAGCAATATTAGTCGCCACGTAAGCGTGGATGTCAGGAGAACTTAGAAAGATGGGGGGCATTCGGCGACTAGCTTAAAATTTTGGCCCCCAAATTTAGTCACGGTCGCAGTGTCGGGCCCTGCACCACATATTCAGGTGCGTGGACCTAACAGCGACGTTTTGCATTTTGGACATTTAGGAGTATATTTAGCAATGTGATCTGTTCAAAGCAGTGTTTAAGAGTCGCATTTGCTCATTTCCCATTTTCTTGAGGATTTTACTGTCACACAGAGTTTAACTAGCCATTTACATCTAAGAAACAACACATGCCGTCGAGTCCGAAAGGACTTTCAAAAATGGCCCTTTTCACAACTAGAGACGAACAAATCGTCTGGACGGACAAATCGTCTGTAGACGAAACAATCGTCTGATGTGAAAACGGGACGAACAAATTTTCAGACGAACAAATCGTCTGAATTTGTTCGTCTGTTTGGCGTATAGGAAGACGATTTTCATAGACAACTTGTTCGTATAGAAGAACAAATCGACTAAAGTCCGACCTGAATTCACACTAGACGATTTGTTCGTCTTCTAGTGTGAAAACGCCAATAAGTGTTTGAGAACAAACACGAGAAAGCACGGCAGTTTTTTTTAAGGTTTCGGGTAGTAGCCAATCACAACACGATAGTTTGCCTGACGCGTACAAACGTGAACGTTTGCTGCCACATGTAACATGATTCGGCAGCGCGTGTTGTCAGTTAGATGCAAACAAAGAAGAACCGCTCAAATCCTTTGGAGTCGAACTGATGTTTATTCAATGGAGTTGTTCCGCGTAAGAACGTTAGAGATGCTATGAAGCGAGCCCTTTTGTTTCCAATTGATTCTGGTCACCGGAAACAAAAGGCTCACCTCATTTGCATCTCCTACGCGGAACAACTCCAGTATGGTTCAAAACTGGATGGTATTTTTGAATATTAAACGTGCGCCCTTTGTTAATAGCACTTTTCCTGCCGTGCCTGGAACCTTTCGAAAACAATTAAAAAGATACGTGTTGTACTTTTAGTTTTCGCTGTACGATTGACATTTTCCACTGGGTGTTCTCCGTAACGAAAAATATTTTCAGGGCCCGACATTAGTCAGGGCCCGACAAATTTAGTCGCCATTAATTGGCGACCAATAGGTCGGTCGCCATGTCGGGCCCTGTTTTTAACCGTGAATCCATCATCCGCATCAGGCCCGTAGCCAGGGAGCTTTTTTTTTCCGGGGGGGGGGGGGGGGGGGGGGGGGGGGGGGGGGGGGGGGGGGCTAATCTAGAAAAAGCGGACCAATGTGGTGTAAATTTATTAACCGCTAGTCAAACTTCACTAGAAAAAGCAAGTATACGAGACTGGCTGTATGCCAAAGTGACCG
>CM066911.1:29555301-29605172 GCA_033964015.1 Scolanthus callimorphus | reverse complement strand
TTTGCACATTTCACAGTTAACGTCTTCTATAGAGAAGAAACAGATTTCGCAATTTCGTCTCAGTGGAAAAAACATAAAAAATGAATTGACACAATAAAGAGTTCCAATTTCGCAAAAAAGTCAAGTAACATAACTGCGAAATAGTTGCTCTGCAAATAGAATAAAGGTAAATTTCGCATTGAGAGATGCAGCTAAATGGCTAGAACCGCGAATGGCCTAGGAATGTCTATCGATATTGTACTATACCTTAGTTTCACTTCTTTATTTATATTTGTCTCACTTTCAGTGAAATGAGAACTCGTTCAAAGACGAGAAAACTAAAGTACATTTAAAAACGAATTGTAAATGCTCGGACAGTATAAATGGGGTTGAAGTTTTTGTTGTGAAGCTTTGTCAAGCAGAGTTACCGTCTTTTTCTCGTCTCCGAGGGGGGACATTTTTCCGCTTTTTGTGTTCCCCGCCGTGGGGTATTCTGCATTTTTGCTAGCCCGGGGGCGGGGAATTTTCAGTTTATTTTTAGAAATGACCAAAGTCCGGGGGGGGGGGGGGGGGGCATGGTCACCGCTGGAATTGACTGATACATTATGGCTGTTAAACTTGTTTCTAAAAGCCAGAAAAGGAAAACACACAGCGAAGAGGGCTAATCAAGATTGTAACCCTGAACAAAGCAAAATTAGACACGAACGCAGCACTTTCTAATCAATTATTAGAAAACTAATAATGACCCATGTACAATGTTTGTACTGTCACTGTGTTAACATGTAAATGGGCAATTCCAGAAAACAAAGGTACCCTCCCTACGGGCGGGCACTAGTTTTTGACCCCCCCATGCATCCAGAATTTCCAAAATGGTTTACCCCCCCCCCCCCCCCCCCCCCCCCCCCCCCCCCATGCATATAGAATTCCGGGCAGGTTAAAGAAATCCAGCTTCCAAAACCCCCCCTTGCAATCAGAATTCCGAGCTCTTAAACCCCCCCATCCCATCGGAATTTCCAAATGCCGCCGTAGGGGGGTACCTTTATTTTCTGGAATTGCCCAATGAGACACTAATCAATCAAAGAAAGTAAACAAACCAGTCACCATACAAACACTTTATTTCAGATACAAATACAAATTGAATATAAGCCTGAAATGGCTTCACTAGCAGTTCGGGAATGGTTTCATTGTCATTTACCTATTTACTAAGCAAAAGAATATTGAGTAAATATCCGAAACCTGATTAATGTTTTTATTGTGCTTTGCTATGCCATGTGAAGCAAATGGTGTTATGGTTGTTATAACTGTGGAGTTTTTAAATATTCATGAACCCAGGGCACGGATGGCAGTGACGTCTCAGGATTTGTTCCATCTACCTGATAAAATGAAAACAAGACAAATCAGGCACATAATAAGAATAATAGTTATAAAGCTCAGATGATCTGGAAAATTGACAGGGCTTTGTAATTAATAACAGAGCAATGTTTGCATATTTTCCTGGTCTGTGGTAGTTGAATCCCAAAAATTAGTTGAATTTTGAAAGCTATTTTGCTTTTATTTAGATTTGATAATCCTTAGAAAAAGCACGAAGAACTGCAAACGTTTTCCTTATCCAAAAAATGCCTATAGGCCCCACACTGCATTCCGTGAAACTGTAGCTAAGGCTACCAAGAATGTATTTTTTTAGGCTTTGCCAAGCAGCCAACAATTAGCCATGTTCTTTGGGGCTGTAAGTATAGCCTTCTTGGATTTTATATGAATCAATCTGACACTACCATAGACCTTAAAATTAAAAGACTTTTTGCAGTCACAGTAAGGATGGCATAGCTGGGAGGCTGTGGCCCATTAGAAGTGTACCAAGTACTATTTGGAGGTGCAAATGATTTCAAATTTGCTAATTGGGGGTTTTGGGGGTCCGTACATCCTTATACTTGTCAAAAATCTTCATACATTGTAAATAATAATAATAATAATCAACTTTCTTTCAAGAGAGTAGCATGTGGCAAAACCTTGTTGCCCTCCTGTAGTATTCATTCTTCACCCTTATTCTATTAAATGTATCAGTTAATTCCAGTAGTCACCATGCCCATTTGTCATTTTTTAGAAAAAATATGGTTCATAAAACCATCCCTCCTGCATTTATCACATTATAAACCACGGAAATCCTCGTTTTATTGCTTATGTTCCCTGTATTCTTCAACTTTTAAGGGCTGGTTCACGGTCATCATAGCAACAGAAAAAAAAAACATGTTAGAAAATTGGCCATAATTTATATCACATAGAAAATTTGGATGAATTTTTTTACAACAAAAATGCACTCACATTCCACTGCTTGGGCTGTCACAATGATCAGACCCTTCCCTGCTTAGCAGAGGCCACTTCTATCTTGTTTTGTGTTTTGAAGTAGCTTCTTTTGCGCAGTTGAAACAAACAAGAAATCATATAAATTTAAAGTAAAAAGAAACGCGCAAGATGAAAAGTAGCCTCTACTCGCAGGGAATTCAGACTCCAACCAAAGTTAACCCCTGGTTGCTACAGACAACATATTCGAAGAAATATTCCGCTCTTCGAGACAGACATTTCGAAATGTCCTTTTTAAAGGAAAAACTTACATTGTATTGTAGTAGTCAGTAAGTATAGGCGTAGCCTTGGCTCAGAAGTTCGGCTGGACGCACTGAGAAATAACGGTTCAAGCACATGCAGCACCACTCCTTGAGGCTGATCATGATACCAATAACAATCTCAAAGTCTCCCCGGATCATCGAAGATCATTTCCAGAGCTTCTTGTTCTTCTGGTTCACATTGTTTTGTACACAAAATCACTCGGAAGTTCTCCTGCCAATCTCGACCTATCCAATCTCGAGCTGTTTTTTGAAGACAACAACAGAAATTTGCAGCGTGGCATCACGCAAAAGTCCTGTGACTCATTCCGGCCTTGTCGAGATCCACAGCATACGAAATGAAGTCGCTCAGACGGCAGAAATTAAAAAGAGAAACTCAATAAGCGAAAAACTGATCTCCCCTTCGAATTCTGAGTCCCACCATCTTGCAGGCCAGGTTACCAAGGGTGATAACCCAGTTTTTCAAACTCTCTCGATTCTGATTGGCTAATACTTTTTCTCGGATCAGCTGGAAGTTTGTTTGTTTTAGAGTCTTCTCTTCACGAGATAATTATTTTTCAATCATTGATGACGTCATCGATGGCGTCACATCACGTGACCGTGCTACAGCACCCCCCTTGTGGCATAGACAAAATATCCCAAGTATGGCTGTCTTAGCATGTTCCCTTGAGGAGATATAATTTTTTCTTTGCATACCAAAGGGTTCCCATGTGTACACGGACGGCGGACGGACGGCGGACGCTATAGGTTTAATACCAGAAAAATAAAGAAAAAATCATATCTCCCGAAGGGAAGCTTCTATAGAAGCCAAACTTGGACAAACTTTCAAAGACCATAAGAGGAACTCTACACCAAAGTCACGTTCCCTCACGCCATCAATGACGTCATCAAAATTATCCATAATGCCCGTGACGTTCAAAAATCAACTCGATGGTATACGTTTTTCCCTTAGGTATGGTGCTCCGCTTGCGCGGGCCTTCGGCCCGCGCTGGAGCTCCGCTATAAACATGTGCTATTCTCTACCCAGAGCTCCCTGGCTCGTCACCTCGCGGGGAAGTCTCTGATGACAGCCACTGACGGCATGCGCGAGATTTTATAAGGAGCCGTTGTGAGAAAGATCTTTCTGCGCATGCACCAACGTTCAAAACCAGCCAATCAGCAAAGGCCCTCAAATGGATGTCACTAGAGCCTTCTCTGCGAGGAGACGAGCCAGCCGGGGAGTTCTGGGTACGAGAATGGACATGTGCGCTTAATATTTCTATGTGTCGACAATGTTGTGACAAGTGCAAGCTCGGCCGACGGCCGTTATGCGAAGTTTGTACAAAATCGCAAGGCGAACTCGGCTGTGACGAATATAAATGTTTGGGATTTTACAAGGCTTGCTGGAAGGTCCGTTGAAATTATTCGCCTCTTCGCATTTTGGATAGAAAAAGTAGACATTTGTTTCTGCCTTTCATAACGAGGTCGCAAAGATTGCGCAAAAGACCGCTGATTTTAATGTACTTTTTGACGTCAATGACAATGTACTTCTTTTCATCACCTCATTTGCATTGGCTTGCCTGAGCAAGCACGGCGTGTGAATCAACAGCCGCTCTTTAGGCAGTTTAGGCCGACCAAAACACCTAACAGGATTCGCTCATGATAAGAGCGGCGTATGTACTAGGACATAGGCCTACGGCAAACGCCGAACTTCAGTCACGCCGTTCTAATACAAAACAATAGAAAGTTTTGATTATCTATACTATTATAATCGGTTGTCTGCGCAAACGTTTCTGATTGGCTAAATCGTCCGGACTCACTCCGCTTGGCCCTGAAGCTGTGTCACCAAACGAAGTTCACAAACCTGAAGAGAGTCGACATCTCCACACTGGGCGTGTTTTGGTTGGAAAAGATTCACCCTGATTCAAGCGATTTCTTAAGCGAGGGACAAAGCTGCCATCGCCGCCATTTTGAAATCTCCCACAGAAACTAAAAAAGAACTCAGTTCGCACAGCCGAAATCACCATAGTCATCTAAACGTTAATGGTTCTGTCACAGATTACTTGCAGGAATGTACAGGGATAATTATTATTCGAAAGCTCGATGTTCTATGATATCGTTCGATGTTCTAGAAAATCTCACTTGATCGAACATGGGATGAAGGTGTAAAATCACCATGCCACAAAATCCAGTTAAATCGCATAACTTTATTGAACACCTTTTCGCCTTATAGGATTTTGAAGGATTTTATGCGATCAAGTAGCACAGACTTGGATTAAATGCGATTTAGTGTCAATGCTAAAATAATGCGACCAGCTCGATTTTATGTTTTGATTATAGCTTTGGATTTTATGCGATATAGAGGAATTATGAAGAGGACATGTGATATCGGTTCAACTCGTAGCGTTGGATTTTATGCGATGTTGTTGAATAATCAAAACAAGTTGCAAGATTTCGATCAAGGGGCTTTAATTTATCCATGTAAACTCCTTTGGTTTTAATGTCAATGTTAGAACAGGGAAAAAAGGTACAATTATTCAATTTTGTCGATTTAAGTTTAACTTAACACAGGGAATTGCCGTGCATCTCAGAATCGCGCCTTTGTTCCTATTTTTAAGCGAGTGTCTGGTGTCTAGTGTTCCTCGCATCTGAGTGGTTAACTCGCACTTTTTGAAGAGAGGCGCCATTAACCATTAACCACCAGACGTTAGAAGCGTGGTGTGTATGATCGCGTAGTTCAGTTCCCCGCTCTCTGGCTTCGTTTCTGGTATATTATAATCTTCGTTACATATTCTGATGTCTGTATTATGGTTGGACATTCCTGCTGCCATATTCCTGAAATATGCTAGAAGTCCTAAGATTTTAGCGAGGATAACTGACATGGATAAGCTGAAGGTGAGTTCAAATGCCTAAGTATCATCACTGTAGCTTTTACTCGCGGGGCGTTCTATAGTTAATCCTTCTGTTACACAAGAAATATATTATCATGGCGAGGGCGGTCGGAGCTCAATCAACGGATCGAGACAATTACTTTTATTCCCTCACTTTATTTCCTTAGGATCAACGGGTCGATTCACGACCAATTTAATCGAACCACAGCGGTGATGTATCGGCCTCCGCAGTTATAATTAACTCGTTATCGGTTGCCATTAAGCGCGAGCGGCCGTTGATCTGGCCTTTTGCAAGCAACGTATAACGAGAAAATTTACATTAAAGACTTTGTTAGTCAAACACCGGGTCACACACCCCGGTTTTCCGCTGTACACCCCGTGCTATTGATCAATAAAATTTGTAGAGCGTTGACCAGTAAACTTATGGTTCGTACGTACCAGTAAAATATGGTTTGTAATCGATCACAAGCCTATATATTTTTGCTACGAAATTCCTTAGTTGTTATTGTTATTATCTCGGGTTTCTACTTATTTGACAACGCAGAGGTAGCAACTAAAATATGCCCGCACTCTCCGGTGTAGATATTAAAGTATCAAACTGCAACTTAACTTAGTTTACGACTCTGATTTGAATTTAGAAGGACTCACGAGTATAATAATTTTGAAATAGCGCCTACAAGATCGAATAAACACCACAGATCGTATTCGCTTGATAGAGATATACACTTAGTCTAATAAAGTAACTAATAATTAAGACAAATTCCACAGAAAGCTAGTGTATGCATTTAGGAAAATGATACATAATATCAATTATTCATTGTTTGTGATACTGTTAGTAAAGAATTAGTAAGGAAATATCGCCTGAAACATCTTCCAGAAATTTCTAGAAGATCGCATTCATATCGTGGAAAATCGTAGCAAATTCCATGAGGGCAGTGCTATTTCTGTAAATATGATATTCTACGAAATCGCATGAGGTCCAAAGTACAACTCACCGGCCTCTGCCTTAGTCGGATATCGCATGAGATCGTAGAATATCCTAAGCGCAAATTTACCGTGAAAATTCACACCTCGTTATCTAAGATAATCGTGGAAAATCGCACGATCTCTTGTCTTTTTTATCGCAGAATCTTCTAGGTTTATTCTAGAACGTCGTACGATATTCAAAGCTCATCCCGCAGTGGAGTACACCGCCGTACTGCACCGCCTTGCTTTCTGGAAGCACGCTAAGGCAAAATGCCACAAAGCCATGAATAACATTTTCTAAGACTAAGTATAAATCCTGACGCTGTATCGCAAAACGAAGGACACAAACCAGAACAGAAGGAGGAAATCTCTCCAGTGGGCGTGTTTTTGTTGGAAAAGATTCACCTTTGGCTAAGTTCTAATTCAAGCGATTTTTTCAGCGAGGGACAAAGCCACCAATCGCGGCCATGTTGAAATCTCCCACATAAACTAAAAAAGAACACAGTTCCCTTAGCCGATAGCACCATAGACACTCAAACCTAAATGGTTAATAATGGTAATTGAACTGAGTGGAGTGCAATTTGGTCTGAAATCATACGCGTGATTTCAAAATCAAACGAGCGCGTAGTGCGAGTTTGATTTGAAATCACAAGTATTATTTCAGACCAAAATTGCACGACACGAAGTTCAATTACCACTTTATTATATCCATTTTGAAATCACATTCTTCTAGGCCCAGAGGATTCTTTCATTTTATTTTCTCGAAACCGGAAATGCCTCACAATAACATTGTATGCAAAATGAACTCATTATATGCTGAAATTGTCATGTGACAAACAAAACGATTTCGATCACTCATCTGCAAAGTTCATTCAGAGTTGAGATCACTCATGTTTAAAATCACACCATACACAGTTCAGCAAAGTAATTGTCATTGTCTGACACAAGGAAGGAATGCTCGTCGCTATTATTGCGGCCTTGGAGATGGAGTGGGAAGAGTGGAGTTGGAGACGTAGAAATATTTAAGTTTTGCGATGGAACTGACTTTGTTGGGCGAAAGCTGACTTGCGATGGCTTAAAAACCAAAACTTGACTGCAAATTATGCTTGGAAGCCATGAGCTGTATTGCTAAATTTCATCGCTTGCTGCATCTGGCTGTGGATGGTAGTGTTCTTCGTGTTTGAAGAGAGTGGAGTTTGATAGATATGTATGAGCAGAAAGGTGATTTTCAAGATGGCGATCTTTTTTTATCTTTTCATTTTGTGGAATTATGCTGTTGTTTTTGTTTTTCGGTGGACTCGGATTCGGCAAGTATGGATTATTCCCTTGAAAATCATACATATTGTCGTGAAACTGATATCATACTCTGGAAAATCGACAGATAAAAAGGTACTGTAAATATTTAAAGTTCTATCCATAGTTTTGTCTTTGTTTCATGTTTTTCTTTTCAAGCAGAAGAAGAAAGGGGAGAATTCCCCAAAAAATTGCAGGAAGATGGTTTTCCTGTCATTATTTTCCTGTAATCTGATTGGTCAGTGCCTTTTAACCCTGAAATCTGATTGGCTGGTTGATTTTGGTGCTTCATTTTGATTGGCTGAGAAAAAGATGCGATTTAGACTCAAAAGGATGCGATTTGGGAATAAATCGCACTGTTGTAAGCCAATCAGATTGCAGGGATTGACAGTGATTTCAAAATGGATATAATTATATTACAGATTACTTACATTTGTGTGTAGGGATAATTCTAATTCGAGAAAGATTTGAGCTGAGAAAATTTCATTCAAGTTTGAACAAACTTACACCTGGCACTGCCTACAGAGCGCGCGCTAAGTCATGAATGATATTCTCTAAATATTCCTATGATAAACTAAGAAATTTCTTAGAACAGTTTAACTTTACCTGTTTCTTCTCGTGCCTTACTGATAAGCATTATACAAACAATTCCGAAGTCAAATGTTTTTCTGTAATAGGCTGCGTTTTCAATTTTAGCGGGTTCTTAGACAGATTTGAGAACAGGACTGACTCACCAAGACACACACACGTGCGTCATTTTCTCCACCAAAATCAGGGAGACCAGTGCAAAACAAACACACAAAAAGGGAGGTCATTAGTAATGTAAATCAGCAGTTTATGGAAGGGGGAACTTAGGTTGGGTCTTCTAGCGTCACGAAGTTACGGGCTGTTTTCTTGTAATTTATAATGAAGCGGCATACTTTAAAAAAGGAAAACTTCGACAGAAGAAGAGCGGCTGAAGTTCGACGTTTGCCTTTCACACATTGGCTGGCCCATCGGTTGGCCAGTCAAGGTGTGAAAGGTGATTTTGGCTTGTCGTTTGACATAGACTGAGGGATTGTCATACTTACAGCCGGTGTAATGCATATCTATCTATCTATCTATCTATATATCTATCTATCTATCTATCTACAATTTACACTTCAAAGTATAGTTTGCATTATGCATATCAAGATTAATTAAAACATTGAAATAAAACTTGAAACGGCACTACTATTTTTCCTGCTTGCTCACACCTGTATTTCTACTTTCCAGATGATCGGGTTGACATTCCAAAGTGACACGTGCGATCTAACTCGATTTTACTTCTAATATATAGATTTAGCCACTGGCTAAAAGCGGAGCTCCCGGTTACATATTTTTCTGTTAACGAGGCAAAAAAGTTGCCATTGTACATATGCGTAGTCTTGCGCCGTCATACCACTCGACTTGCACTTGCACCCCCTTGCCATTTTGATAGTCTGGTTGTCTGAGGTTCATTCCATTCCGAGACATATTCTTTTTCTCTTGTGACGACGTCATCGACGACGTCATGACACGTGACCATGCAGTTGTACCCCCTTTGCCACTTAGATAACTTCACCCAAGTTTCGTTGTCTGAAGTTCATCCCTTCCCGAGATATGTTCTTTTTCTCCTGTGATGACGTCACGTAACCGTACAGTTGTACTCCCCTTGCCACTAACACAACTTCACCCAAGTTTGGTTGTCTGAGGTTCGTCCCTTACTGAAATATGTTCTTCTTCTCCTATGATGACGTCATCGATGACGCCATACCACGTGACCATACAGTAGCACCCCCTTGCCACTTAGATAACTTCACCCAAGTTTGGTTTTCTGAGGTTTATCCCTTCCTGAGATATGTTCTTTTTCTCCTATGATGACGTCTTCGATTACGTCATATCACGTGACCATACAGTTGTACCCCCCTTGCCACTAACACAACTTCACCCAAGTTTGGTTGTCTGCGGTTTATCCCTTACTGAAATATGTGCTTTTTCTCCTATGATGACGTCATCGATGACGTCATACCACGTGACCATACAGTTGCACCCCCCTTGCCACTTAGATAACTTCACCCAAGTTTGGTTTTCTGAGGTTTACCCCTTCCTGAGATATGTTCTTTTCCTCCTTTGATGACGTCATACCACGACACCATACAGTTGCACCCCCCTTGCCACCAATACAACTTCACCCAAGTTTGGTTGTCTGAGGTTTATCCCTTCCTGGGATATGATCTTTTTCTCCTATGATGACGTCACCGATGACGTCATACCACGTGACCAAACAGTAGCAACTCCCTTGCCACTTAGATAACTTCACCCAAGTTTGGTTGTCTGAGGTTTATCCCTTCCCGAGATATGTTCTTTTTCTCCTTTGATGACTTCATCGATGACGTCATGCCATGTGACCACACAGTTGCACCCCCCTTGCCACTAACACAACTTCACCCAAGACTTTTTGTCTGAGGTTTATCCCTTACAGAGATATATTCTTTTTCACTTTTATGACGTCATCGATGACGCCACGTCACGTGATCATGTTACAGCACCCCCTGGTAGCACAGAGAAAATACAAGTTTGGTTGTCTTCGCATGTTCCCTTGAAGAGAAATATTTTTTTCTTAGTATACCACAGGGCTCCCATGAGTTTCCGCGTACGGCGGACGGACGGACGCCGGACGGACGTACGCTATACGTTTTATAGCGGAGCTCCTGCGCGGGACGAAGGCCCGCGTAAGCGGAGCACCATACCTAAGGAAATAATGTCTAGGCATAACTATGGAGTTGATTTTGAAACGTCACGGGCTTTCTCGCTCATTTTGCTGACGTTATTGACGGCACCAAGTCAAATGACTAGTGCGTTGAAATGGTATCGCCCAAAAGATGAATGTGTCCAAGTTTGGTTGCCATATGTGGTTCCCTTCTTGAGATATGAATTTTTTTCTTTCTTCCTGGTATAAAAGGTATAGCGTCCGTCCGTCCGTCCGTCCGTCCATCCGCCGTACGCGGAAACTCATGGGAACCCTGTGGTATACTAAGAAAAAAAAAATTCTCTTCAAGGGAACATGCTAAGACAACCAAACTTGGGGTATTTTCTCTGTGCTACCAGGGGGGTGCTGTAGCATGATCACGTGACGTGACGTCATCGATGACGTCAAAAAAGAGAAAAGAATATATCTCTAGAAGGGATGAACCTTATTAGACAACCAAACTTGGGTGAAGTTAGCTAAGTGGCAGGGGGGGGGTGCAACTGTGTGGTCACGTGGTATGACGTCATCGATGACGTCATCGTAGGAGAAATACATCATATCTCAGGAAGGGATAAACCTCAGACAACCAAACTTGGGTGAAGTTGTGTTAGTGGCAAGGGGGTGCAACTGTATGGTCACGTGGTATGACGTCATCGATGACGTCATCAAAGGAGAAAAAGAACATATCTCAGGAAGGGATAAACCTCAGAAAACCAAACTTGGGTGAAGTTATCTAGGTGGCAAGGAGATGCTACTCTATGGTCACGTGGTATGACGTCAGCGATGACGTCAGCATAGGAGAAAAATAACATATTTCAGTAAGGGATAAACCTCAGACCTCAGTCGCAACGGGGGTAGTTGTCGAGTGGTATGGTCACGTGGTATGACGTCATCGATGACGTCATCACAGGAGAAAAAGAACATATCTCGGGAAGGGATGAACTTCAGACAATCAAACTTGGGTGAAGTTGTGTTAGTGGCAACGGGGGTGCAACTGCATGGTCACGTGGTATGACGTCATCGATGACGTCATCACAAGAGAAAAAGAATGTCTCTGAAAGGGATGAACCTCAGACAACCAGACTATCAAAATGGCAAGGGGGTGCAAGTGCAAGTCGAGTGGTATGACTACGCCTATGTACAATGGCAACCTTTTTGTCTTGTTAACAGAAAAATATGTAACAACCGGGAGCTCCGCTTCTAGCCAGTGGCTAAATCTATATATTACCAGGAAGAAAGAAAAAAAAATTCATATCTCAAGAAGGGAACCACATATGGCAACCAAACTTGGACACATTCATCTTTTGGGCGATACCATTTCAACGGCCTAATCATTTGACTTGGTGCCGTCAGTAACGTAAGCAAAATGAGCGAGAAAGCCCGTGACGTTTCAAAATCAACTCCATAGTTATGCCTAGACGTTATTTCCTTAGGTATGGTGCTCTGCTTGCGCGGGCCTTCGGCCCGCGCAGGAGCTCCGCTAAAAGTAATTAAGTGTGGTAGTTTTGCGAGCTGTGAAGTTGCGTGCTGTGAGTTACCGTTTCGAGTTTTCAAAAAAGAAGTCAGTGTGGGATCCAAAAAGTCCAAAGAGTTTTGTGATTGGATAAACTCGTGAGACGGAAATTCTTGGGTCGAATACGTGGGTACCAGAGTTTCCAAGCTTCACTCGTCGAAAAATCAAAACTACTGAACCTACAGTAGAGCCCGGGATGTCCAGGGAGTCCACACGTGAGTCCAGTATCACGCGCCGCAAAGAGTAATCTGAGTATCAAGCCCTCTCCTGTTCTCCCAAGTTCACCAGAAAACTGTGCGAAGGGGCGTAATTTTATTTTCCATCTCCTTATTCAATGAATCCTTGGGAAAAAAATAACATATTTCGCCTGATAGTCAGGTCCAATAAAGCCGCATGAAGGGGTTTCTCCCGACTTGACGGATGTTCTACTACCTCGCGAATCCTTAAGGCTGGTTTCCATATAATCGCGCCGATCTCTTCAGTCTCGCCAGTAGCATGAAATAGTGTACACGCGATCCATGCGATTATATGGAAACACTTCTCTCGCGATCGGAAGAGACTGAAACGATCGGGGCGATCGCGATCGCGATCGCGCGCGCGTATAGAGCACTGTTCTATCCATGCGATCGCATGCGATTGAATGAGATCTAGACTAGACGAAATATCAGAAAATTGTAATATTTAAAGCGCATGAGGCATTTTTTTAGTAAAAGTTGGCAACAAGAGTTTTCTTATGTAATTTTTCACGCTGAATCCGAATTTTCTTGTTGCCATCCTTGATTTTGAATTTTTTAAATGCAAAATGGGTGAAAATGACGTCATCATGATTGACAGCTGTTCGCGAACTCCTTAAAATAGTTTTGTCGCTATATTTCAAATTCGAACGAATATTTAACTTGAACAGGATAGTTTAGAATGTTCTATACGAAAAATTGTCGTATAATTCGGATATGGCGCTGCTGTGATATTCAAAATGGCCGATCCAAGATGGCCGCCATATCGTCAAATTTGATTTTTAGAAACTATCAGTCTGGTAGTCAAAAAATACATGGAAATAAATACCTGACAATGACTTCAAGGTATCAAAGTATGAAATGCTGGTCGAATGAAGCCATATTTAATATTATATATATAAAAGGCAAATCATATGAAAAGGTGAATCAGATTCACCGCCGCTTGATTTTACGATACGATATCCCCAGTTTACATAATCATCCTTGGTCCGGCAACAAAACTGTGCCTTTGAAGTCCTTATATCAAAAGTTCGTTCAAAACGATCGTGCAATCTGCTGCCCCCGTGGCATAATCGAAAAATAGCGGAAACCACAGGACCAGCAGAAAACCTCAAAAGAAAATCTCAGACAAGAAAGGGGTTGGAATAGGAAAGGGCTTTCAAGCATAGAGAGGAAAGCTACTCCGAGGACAAATTAAAGTCTTACATTCGCTACTTTTGCTTATAAGTTCAAAGTTGCTACCACCAGACTATAAAAGAAAATTCGGAAAAGGCTGGAGCGCAACGCCTATTGCCATAGAATGATTTCCCCCTTTATCCCTGCTTTTTTCTTATCATTATTATTCCTGTGTGTACTGTAAGAGGAATATTCTGCATGCATTTAAAGTGCCACTATTATCAAGTTTGAAAGTTATTTACTTTATGCCTTATTTAAAAGAGCTGAGGCTCAGAAGAAATATGCTTCTTTCCGTTTTCAAAAATCTTTTTTGGTTCCGAAGATATTAGAGTTTGAAATTTGGCCGCCATTGCTCCAAAGTGTGACTTGATGACGTCACACTCTCAACAAACAAAGTGGTGAATTATTTGAGGGTCTATATTTTTGTTGCATTTGCATCAAATCCTATCAAATTTGCCACGGTTATTGAACTCACTCTTCCTGATAATTTTGTATACCTTAATTGATTGCCATGGCAACAGCCTTTGTTTCAGACCACCCCTATCAAAAATTCTAGATGAGACTATATCTTTTGAAGAAATCAATTGTAACCTACATTGCCATGCCCACTTATCTTATTTAGTAGTAGCTCGCTTATTTTAGTAACAAGCAAATTGGTTAATTCTGAAATCTGGGTGGGAAAAATTGGGAAATCCTAAAATCGTCTGGGGAGCCTGGGAACCAGGGGGTTGCCATGGCAACCCTGATTGATAAGTCACATCACTCTGTTCAAGTCAAGTATTCATTCTGCCAAGTTTGAGCACTCTAACTTCAAAAGGTATAGATATATACCTCTTTTTAGTATTTAGGCATTGATCAAGTTGAGACTAAAATATGAAAATCCGCGAACGAGGTATTTTGCCAAGCTGGATCCTGATAAACGGACCTGTCAACCAGTTGAACTGAGAAAAATATATAATGAAAGGTCGACGAACAGCTTAAACGATGATTATTTAATACGATATTTCAATCGGCCATTACCGATCTTCTTCAGGTTTTGAATGGAGATATTTACATTGCATGCTGGATATAAATAAAATAACGGTCACATTTTTTAAAAAAGAAAAATACATATGATACGGTGCTTGAGAAGTGACAGATAAAAGATAAAATAATATCAAACAAAACTAAGGATTAATTACAGCTAAAATTAACAAAACTTTCATCTCTTATGTTAAGACCATTAGGAGTTAGAGTACGAGCTCTGTTGATGAGAAAAGCTTCTCTGGCTTTGCGTATAGAGTCGCGGTTAGATTTAAGTTTTTCTAAAGGGATTAAAAGCATGTCAGAGGCAATGTGGTTAGCTGTATTATGGAAGTGGAGGGCAGCGGTAGTAGGAGTAGATTGACTGTCAGAATCTAAAGTGCGTCGGTGTTCATTAAACCGTTCACGAAGTTGACGTTTTGTTTCGCCTATATATTGTAGGTGGCAGCGTTTACACTCAATCATGTATATTACATTATTAGTTTTGCAGGTTATTCTAGAAGTTATGTTTCGGGTTTCGTTAGTGGCGTTAAAAGAATAGGACGTTATGCCATCTGCGATATATTTACAAGTATTACAGTTATCGCCGCAACGGTACGAGCCAGTAGGGAGGTTGTTTATGAAAGGTTTAGTAAGCTCAGCTTTAACAAGAAGGTCTCGAAGGTTAGGGCTTCTGCGAAAGGCAATTAAAGGAGGATCAGGGAAAGCTTCTTTGCAACGGTCAGAGGTATGGAGAATTCTAAAATACTTGCGTAAAATACCAGAAATGTAGGGAAGGCTAGGGTTATAAGTTAAAACGAAAGGAATACGATCAGATGAATTGTTAGTACTGCCTTTGGGTTTAAGGGCGTCGGCGCGGGACATAGCGGCCGCACGTGAGATTTGCTGATTAACAAAATCACGTTTGTAACCGCGTTTATGTAAGAATTCAGTAAGTTCATTACAACGAGCAATGAATGATTCATGTGTAGAACAAATACGGCGGAGTCGTAGAGCTAAACTGTAGGGGATACCCTTTTTGGTATGAGAAGGATGACAGGAAGAATAAAGCAGATGCTGATGTTTGTCAGTAGGTTTGCTGTAAAGGTCAGTTTCTACTGCGCCATTGACGATAGAGACAGAAACATCAAGAAAGGGAATACTGTTGAAAGAGTGCTCGCATGTAAATTTGATAGTAGGATGTATGCCATTGAGATATGAAACAAAAGAAACAAGATCCTCTTCGGACCTGTCCCAAATCATGAAGATGTCATCTAGATATCTCCACCATGTGTGTGGTTTATAGGGAGCTTTAGTCGCATTGGACTTTTCATAATTACCACAACAAGGCAAAGCTGTCAAAGAGTTACTACGCCTACCGGAATCGTCAACAAACTTTCCACCTCGTTAACGCTGATTGCTGGAGTCATGATACTCCTTCATGCAACATGTCTGACTATTTGCATGGATATTCACCCAAATCCTGGTCCAAATTCTACTGGAGCAACACACATGATAAACAGAGAATCAGCTCATAGCTTTCGTAATTCTTCTACCACTTCGCAGAGTCATGGAATTACACGTCCACCCCTTCCTCTCTACAGACATCACCAGCAATTTAGATTCTCAAGACTTTTCAACACAACAAAACGAACTCAACTTAAGTTAATCAGGTACCATCATCACTTGGCAAACTACACTTTCTTCAAGCAACATTGTTTAGTTCCTAAACATCTTCTTCCCAGGCGGTCTCCACCTCTAGTAGCGAGCAACCGCGGTTTCTACAGAAAGTGGAACTCGACTTGGATTTTTGCAGCTAACAGACAATTGGACCTTCTAATTAAAGAATGCAAACTAATGATACAGGACCTTGAACGAGAACTGGCTCAAAACAAGGAACTTTTAAGGACTTCTTGTACACCGGATTTTTTTCATATTATTGTAACAAGTTGACCTCAATGGCTTCATCACTGGAATCGCTTCTCTTTAACAGACGTGCTAGGAAACAGTCACGGTATCGTATACACAGTAACAATAACTTTAATCACGCAACCACTGAGCCCGATCCTATCCCTGATAACAACAATGACCCCACACCCTTAACACGCAGAAGATGTAGGCGTAAGCGACGCAAACAGACTCTTTCCACTGACTCAGTAATAAACCTATCTAAGGTTACTCTTTCTAACGCTGAGACTAATGTTCTTGCCAGAGGCCTTACCTTCTGCCCCACTCCTAAACAAATCAATTGGTGTGAGGTTTCTGCAGACATTGCTGATTTCTCAAGACGAATGCGTCTTCAAGAATACTTTGTTGACAATGATCAGACTAACGATACTAATCTAGCAACTAACAACCAAGCTTCCAATCAGTCGTCTTCCGTTGCATCTTCTTATCCCTTTCATAAAAAGAGTTCTTGGACTCCACCCACTGATAGGAATGAAACTCTTAATAACTACCTTGATGCTGTTAAATTTGAAATTACATCTTCTCCTCTTCAACGCATATCAGACAACTTGTCTAATACAGAACGTCAAGCTATAGACACTCTTAAGCAACGTAATGACATAATCATTAAACCTGCTGATAAAGGCTCAGGAACTGTTGTTATGGATAAGGACTGGTATATAAACGAATGCTTAAGACAACTTAATGACCCTAAATTTTACAAACAACAAGATAAAGATATAACTAGTGAAGTTCAGAAGCGCGTAACGCTATATTTAAACGGCATGATTAAAGATAACATAATCGATGAAAAACTTCAATCATTTCTTTTCAATAACAATGCTAAGCCGGGTCGATTTTATATACTTCCTAAAATTCACAAAGCTGGCAATCCAGGACGTCCCATTGTTTCTTCTAATAACCATCCTACAGAACGCATTTCTCAGTTCGTAGATTTCTTTCTCAAACCACTAGTCTCTAAACTTCCCTCTTACATTAAAGACACTAATGATTTTTTGAAAAAACTGCTTACTCTAGATTTACCCGATAACGCTATGCTTGTGACCCTTGATGTTTCCTCTTTATATACTAACATACCACATAACGATGGAATTAAAGCTTGCCGTCATTATCTCTCCACCCGTTTCAGTAAACAAATTCCCACTGAAACTATATGTGACCTTATTCGCATGATCCTCACTATGAATCATTTTACCTTTAATGATAATAACTACCTCCAGATTCACGGAACTGCTATGGGCACTAGGATGGCACCTTCTTTTGCTAACCTTTTTCTAGGTCTCTTCGAAACTAATGCACTTGCTAAAGCTCCCTATAAACCACACACATGGTGGAGATATCTAGATGACATCTTCATGATTTGGGACAGGTCCGAAGAGGATCTTGTTTCTTTTGTTTCATATCTCAATGGCATACATCCTACTATCAAATTTACATGCGAGCACTCTTTCAACAGTATTCCCTTTCTTGATGTTTCTGTCTCTATCGTCAATGGCGCAGTAGAAACTGACCTTTACAGCAAACCTACTGACAAACATCAGCATCTGCTTTATTCTTCCTGTCATCCTTCTCATACCAAAAAGGGTATCCCCTACAGTTTAGCTCTACGACTCCGCCGTATTTGTTCTACACATGAATCATTCATTGCTCGTTGTAATGAACTTACTGAATTCTTACATAAACGCGGTTACAAACGTGATTTTGTTAATCAGCAAATCTCACGTGCGGCCGCTATGTCCCGCGCCGACGCCCTTAAACCCAAAGGCAGTACTAACAATTCATCTGATCGTATTCCTTTCGTTTTAACTTATAACCCTAGCCTTCCCTACATTTCTGGTATTTTACGCAAGTATTTTAGAATTCTCCATACCTCTGACCGTTGCAAAGAAGCTTTCCCTGATCCTCCTTTAATTGCCTTTCGCAGAAGCCCTAACCTTCGAGACCTTCTTGTTAAAGCTGAGCTTACTAAACCTTTCATAAACAACCTCCCTACTGGCTCGTACCGTTGCGGCGATAACTGTAATACTTGTAAATATATCGCAGATGGCATAACGTCCTATTCTTTTAACGCCACTAACGAAACCCGAAACATAACTTCTAGAATAACCTGCAAAACTAATAATGTAATATACATGATTGAGTGTAAACGCTGCCACCTACAATATATAGGCGAAACAAAACGTCAACTTCGTGAACGGTTTAATGAACACCGACGCACTTTAGATTCTGACAGTCAATCTACTCCTACTACCGCTGCCCTCCACTTCCATAATACAGCTAACCACATTGCCTCTGACATGCTTTTAATCCCTTTAGAAAAACTTAAATCTAACCGCGACTCTATACGCAAAGCCAGAGAAGCTTTTCTCATCAACAGAGCTCGTACTCTAACTCCTAATGGTCTTAACATAAGAGATGAAAGTTTTGTTAATTTTAGCTGTAATTAATCCTTAGTTTTGTTTGATATTATTTTATCTTTTATCTGTCACTTCTCAAGCACCGTATCATATGTATTTTTCTTTTTTAAAAAATGTGACCGTTATTTTATTTATATCCAGCATGCAATGTAAATATCTCCATTCAAAACCTGAAGAAGATCGGTAATGGCCGATTGAAATATCGTATTAAATAATCATCGTTTAAGCTGTTCGTCGACCTTTCATATATATTTTTATCAAGTTGAGAGTGTGACGTCATCGCCCATGCTAATTTGCATATCGTTCTTACCTTAATAACTTCTTAACGAAAAGAGCTATCAAAAAACGGAAAACCGCATTGTTCTAGTTTTGCAAAGCAGCCTAACATATGGAGAATTGGCAAAGATTGGAGACTCTAATTTTTGATAATAGTGGCACTTTAAAACAATAATCGTAGATGTAGTTGACTCAGTGATAGGCTTCGAAATCAATAGTCATAGTGAGACGTTGTACAGTAGGGACGATTAAGTTGCTATAATTTTGTGGATTGCGCTTCCTACCTAAATTCACAAACAACAATCATATATTTGCCTTTATTATCCAGCACATCGATGCACTGCCCAAATATGGTCATTGGAACGCCAATAGCTGTCTTCTGTACATGACAGCTATCCTGCGATATCCGTCTCTGAGGGAAATATGATGTTTTGAGCTCGTGAATAATACACAAAAGTCATGTTTTTCGGGGGGGGGGGGGTTGTGCTATCGATGTGCTGAATAATAAAACCATTATCCTGCTCGATTTTGCAGAATATCGTCTGATTTTAGCCAACTCGGGACTTCGTTCCTCGTCGGCTAAGTATCAGACGATATTCTGCGCAATCTCGCAGGATAATGGTTAAATATATTATTCTCTTTCCACCATAATCGTCAGTTGCTACTTTTTATGTATTGCAAAATCGTTTAAGTTTTGTCTTTAATTTTTTTTTTAAAGTTTAGCCTTTGAACGTGATGGCCTCAAACAATCAACAGTCCAACAGATATCCAAAATGGCGGCAACGGCGGCCATCTTGGATCCGCCATTTTGGATGACGTTCAACGCTCATCAATCACCCTATCCCATACTACTCTTCCCAGTAGACCGTTAAAGGCCCATCACCAACCGAGAGCCTTTGCGGACTCTTATCCAATCAGGGCACACGAAAAACAATGGATCAATTTGAAAACAAAAGAACACGGGACGCAAAGGCTCCCGGTTGGTGATGGGCCTTTAAACCTCTCGATTTTTCTGCCCGCCGGCGGCAGTCTAAAATTGATCGCGTGATCAACTTTTTTTGTACCACGTGATGGGTTGCTTATGTACCACGTGATCAACCGTTTTGGGCGTAGACTTTGTTGGAATGCAGAAAAACAATGAACTCTCAAAGTTTACGCCCACAAACATTGATCACGTGGTACATAAGCAACTCATCACGTGGTACAAAAAATGTGATCACGCGATCAATTTTAGACAGCCGCCGGCGGGCTGAAAAACCGTGAGGTGTAACGGTCTACTGGGAAGAGTAGTAACATAGATACATTTTTTTGGATATCACATTGCCACTTATACATTTGAATTTCACTGGCCGTTAAAATTTGAAAAGAAAAATCGGCGAAAAATTCATTGTAGAGGTTTGTGTGACAGCTGTCAATCATGACGTCATTTCACCTCTTAAAATACAAAATCTGCGTTGGCAACAAAAAAAATCGGATTCAGCGTAAAATTTCGCATAAGATGGCACTTGTTGCCAGCTTTTACTAAAAAAGTGCCTCATGAAGTACGATTTTCCGAAAGTTCGTCTAGTCTAATCATATGGTAGACTGCTTGCAGTCTCTTCTTTGGCGAACGTCCGTAAATCTCGATTTACGGACGTTCGCCAAAGAAGGGGATCCCGGATCCCAAACCTCTGGATCCGGTTCCCATATAATATACTCTGGATCCCGGTTCCCATATATTATACTCTGGATCCCGGATCCCAAACCTCTGGATCCCGGTTTCCATATAATATACTCTGGATCCCGGATCCCAAACCTCAAATTTGGCTGGATCCTGTATCGTACATGGGCCGAAAATCGTATCGGAAAACACACAAAACCGCCAGCTATACGCAGGCTATCGACCGAGTTCTGGCGAAACACAGCCGATCTCTATCGGTTCGAGATCCCGACTTGAAATCCAACTCGCCTGTCACTAAGACCCTGTCCACACTACTCCGTTTTCAAACGAAAACGGATACTTTTGCTCCGGATACGGCTATCGTCCACACTATACGCCGAAAACGATCACCGAAAACGGATCAATCCAAAAACGCTCTCCAGAGTGGAGCGATTTGAAAACGGAGCTGTTTGAAAACGCTGTTTTCCAGTGTGGACGGATGAAAACGATGCTATGTGAAAACGATGACGTCACCAAAACAAACCTGACCAATTTCGCGGGCCAACAGATCGAAATGCGAATGCGTTGAGCTTGTTTGAGCATACCCACCGAATGCATAAGCGTTTTCGTTCGGATACGCGTTGTAGTGTGGACGGGCGAAAATAAGTGTGGTAGCAAATCTTTTTGAAAACGGAGCAAAATGTATCCGTTTTCGTTTGAAAACGGTGTGGTGTGGACGGGGTCTAAACCAGCTATTAAGCTGGGCTTGCCTTATATGGTCAAGACACCTTCAGGTCATTATTAACCAAAGCATTTTAGTTTTCAATTTTGACTTCAAAGTAAATATTTTTTAGTTTAATTGGAGAAACGATTTGTGCTTGTGGGGATCGAAGAATAGGATATATTTACGTCTTTGGAGAAAAACGTTTCGACTCTTGAGAACATTTTTTGTACTTTGCTTTCATGAAAGAAATGATTTTCAAGACCGGGGTAAATACTAGTTGCGACTTCAAATAATTTTTTTAATTCATGAAAATATGTGAAGAAAAATATTTTTGTTTAGTGTTAACTGAAGAAAATATTTACGACTTCCCTAGTGTGGCATGTCTAGACTTGTCCAAGAATGATGTTAAGTTACTCGAATGATGTCCAAGAATAATGTACATAGCCAACGCCCTTTATGGAAATCAGCTAATGAAGTTGTTAAAATTGAGCGTTTTGTTAAATAAAGTTATACTACTACTACTACTATGAAGATAAAAAGTTATTCAAAGTAAAGAGTCAAATTCCTTGATTTTGTCTTCGTTTTTTATTTATTTTTGACATCACATTATCTTTTGATCATCTTTTATAATTTGCCTCCATGTGATGTCTTTAGCATTCGAATAAAAAATAAAGGTGATTGTTTTTCATCGCCCTTTGTCAGTTTCTTTATATCTTATTTGGCTATCCTTTTCGTTCTTGCAGGTGAGATTTTGTTTCCATAATGGTCTTATATCCATTACCATATTTATCAGCGTTTTCCTCGAGTATCAAGTTTTATTTGTATTCGCCAACAACTTGTTTGATAGAATTTTCAACTGAAGCCGATTTGGCTTTCCCTTGACCAATTTCTGTTTTTTTTGTTATGTGTTGGAAAAACTTTAGATTTAAACTTGCGCCAAGTAAAAATAAATAAATGTTTCTCGTCCCTGCCCTCCTCATTTTTTGGGGCGGCATCAACATTTTTACTATTTGCTAATGTTTACTAACCAAATGCCTATAAGCCAGAAATACCTGGTGCTACTGGCGTTCAACAAATTACAGAATAAACTAAGGGGTGGACCATTAGAAAGTGGGGGAGGGGGGGTGGCAATTCCCCGAAAAAAATTCGCGCAAGGCCAATCCTCCCAAAAAAATAATCTTGCAGAGATTCAAGCTAGAAAATAAAAGTCCTACAAAGACATGGCTTGGGCTCTCGTTAAAAAGATGTCTGAGGCTCCATATTTATTTAAAAACGAAAGCAGTCTGGATGAAGTAGCGAAACCTGAAGTCCTGAAAGGAGAGACCAAATAATTTCCTAGAACTCGCGCAACAAAGACATTGCCTTACAAGAACAAATGTCTTGCCAAGGAAAACAAACTCTCCCAAAAATGCCCTGCAGTGATACAGGTGGCAGGCAGTCACTGTGTTCAAAGAAAGAACATTTATGTAAGCGTGACTTCGACGTTACAAGTATAGCAATTCGTCATTTGGACTGCTTCACGCAAATGAATAATAATAATTTCGTCATTTGCGGCGCGCAGTTGCGCGTAAAAATAATAAAACCTACAGGCTTTGTTTACTATATACATAAAAACGGAATGTTGATCTATCCTTTCTCTGAGGCTTGATAAAATGCGTTTATCAAAAATCGGGCGCGCTTAGCGCGCAACGATAGAAAAATGCGATACCCTATATAAATATAGCATAAGAAAATTTGTTGTACATATACATAGAGGAACAGGATTTTCTTACTCCATTTCTGAACCAATATAAATATGGTATAAGAAAATTGGGTTGATGCATTTACATACAGCAATAGGATTTGGGTGGCCTGTGGGAACGGAACGCCACGGTATATATCCACTGTCCAGCTGTCTATGCTTCTCACTCTGACAAGTTTCGGTATATATGTATATAACGTGTTATGACTACAAGATATATGTTGTGTGTGTGTGTCTGCAAAAAAAAAAAAAAAAAAAAAGCGTACATGGCCTTCGAGTCCGAAAAAAAATTCTTGCACAACTTGATCACCGGAAAACAAATTCATACGCAAAAATATTGCCACCCCCCCCCCCCCCCCCCCCCTCTCCCAATTTCTAATGGTCCACCCCTAAAGCTTACGTTCAAGCAATCTTTGACTTGCATTGATTATTATTTGATAACCAGGTATATTATTTTTGGGGCGATCCCTGATCCCAAGGATATTTGATCCCGGATCCCCAGATCCCTTGAAAGTTGATCCCTGCATGATCCCATTAGAAATAAGTGATCCCATGTACATGACTTAACCCCTATATTTGAGAGGATGATCCCGATACCAGTGGCTTAAATCGCGATCCCTGAGCCTCAAAATAGCGCTGATCCCTGATCCCATATACCTGGCTACTATATACCCTGATAACAAACACAACAGACAAAGTACTCGTCTATACCTAAATGAACTATTCCGAGAGTAGTGGTTTTGAAATAACAAATGATAATAAAGTGCGTCCGCCCGCATGATCCAGTTTTTGTACAAAACCGGACGAGAAACCTATATATAATTACTTGGCCTTATCCATGTATTAAACTCTGTTTATCAATAAAAGTTTAATATTCTTCAAAAGCAGATCAAACACTATGATTTATCGCCGAGTGGGCAAATGTTGGGCATAATGAGAAATAAATGTATTTCAAAGTGTATTTTGCAAATCCGCTACCGCAATTGACAAAATACATGCTTAATACCGATACATGTCAATCAAAGTTATCAGAATTACAAACTGAAATGGTCGGATACTGGGCCCCATACTGTACTGGTTCTTGTGGGCACGAAAAGTATATAAAATCATATCAACATATATACGCAAGTACCCTTACACATAACGCTACAGCATAGAATGTATATATTTTGTGTTCAGCTCACCACTTGGAATGAAAGCTGCTACAGCCATCAAGAAAACGGCAGTGAATGTTTTCATCTTCAAACGTAGGGTGCGGTGTCGAAGAGTTGCAAGATTAGAAGATTGATGAACAGGTCTTGTCAAGCTAGTTGCTAAGGGCGTCTGATGGTTGTTTGGGTATTCACTTCAGTAGATACTAGTCAGTAAATTGCAGCTGTCAATAAAAAAATATACCACGTGATCACGCAAGTCGTGAGGCCACTCCTTATTTCCGGGGGGCGCCAGGAATGCATGGAACATCAGCGTGTTTATCAAGGAACTGTCAGGCACATCAGGGTATTGCGGGAAAAAGAAAGAGTGGTTCTCCTCTCGTGAGGGACCTCAAAGGCCAAAAAATAGAAATGTGGCCGCTTAATAGATACCAGGCACTACTGTACTAATCTTTTTGTCAACTAAATCCATCAGGGTACCGGCCGTCAGCCATCATGCTTTTAAAATCTTAACGATAAATATAAATCGTAGACTTCGGAAGTCTATTGATTTCGTGCGTTTTATGAAATTTTCCTTTATCCTGTTTATTAGCAAAAGATCGTCAATTTCGATTGGCCGAAAAATATCTCTCGGCAGCTGGGAAATAGTCCCGAAGGGGGGAGGGGGGATGATCGTCGGGAACTTTCCGCGGCAAAATAACTTTTTTATGGTAAAATAATTTTTCACCCTAAAAGATACCATTCAAGACTATTTCCGTTTTTGATTGAGATGCTGCCTTGGATGTTGTCTGATTTATCGTCTTGTCAACAAGTACTCTTTCTCTTTCTTGGTTTTGCCGCCGTGTTAGAGATTCAAAAGATACCAATCTCCCCTAATTTTTATTGCAGATCAAGGTCACCCCTAAACGAGACCAAAAACCCCGTGATTTTAACCCCTAAAAGATACGACGATCGTCCCCGATCATGATCGGGGGGGGGGGGGGGGGGAGGGCTTCTTTGAGTCTGTTTTCAATATCTTGTGAAAAGAATCCGTTTCTAATAACACCAAACACCAAAAACGAAATTCAAAGTTCTTACAAAATACTGGGAAATGGTAGTGGAATGAAATTGATAACAATCTTTTTTCCTGTGTTTGCACTACCTTTTTCAGCTTTCAAAATTATTTGTACAGGCTCCAATGGGAACTTGTTTTACCACAAGTACTACAGTGTTACTACAGTGAAACATCTATAGCATTTAGAGAAAATGCAGACAGTACTTGAATATCCTTGACATTACTCTGTTTACAAGATTTTGTCCACCAAAGCCTGAAATTACTAAATCTCTAAATTGATTTCCTCTTAAAATATTATTGTGTTGCTAAGCTCGTTGCCACAATAAAATCAATGGGGGTATTCCCCAGTGCGGCATGTCCAGACTTCTCTATGAAAAGAATGAAGTTTGAAAAGCAAATAATAAAATTATTCAAAGTAGAGTTCCTAATTCCTTGATTTTGTCTTGTTTCTTTTGATTATTTTTGACATCGCATCCTTTTTTGATCATCCTTTAATCTATCTTGCTTCCATAATGATGCCCTTTACCATTCAAATAAAAAAAAAAACGTAAATGTTTTTCATCGTCAGGTTCTTCCTCTATTGTCTATCCTTTCTTGCAGGTGAGATTTGGTTTCCATAGAGTGGTTTTCATCCTACCATCCTATTCTCATTTTTAATTATGACTACTAGTAGACACTATTAGACAATGACTATTAGTTTTTGTTTCACAGTCCGAGGAAAACCACTTAAAGGGTTTGATATTTCATTACCATATTTATCAGCGTCTTTTCACGTTTCAAAACTTTAATTTAGCATAGTCAGTGTTGAAGTCTCCCACAGAAACTAAACTTTTTATTATTATAGTACTTTACATAGTAAACTTCCATTCTGTGTATTTTCAGGTCTAGAGAAGTACAGCGCTATTAATTTTTAAACACGCATTGATTGATCAATGATTTGACGGCATCTTCGCGCCAGGAACCTGAAGGGGCAATTTAAATGAACAAATGAATAAATTAGAAAATAAATAAACAATCTCAATTTTGGTTCGCCAAATTGACTACTAGACTTTCTAAATATCAGCAATTAAATTGAACACCAATTTTGAAATTTCGTGCAAAATGAAAGCCAAATTCTATAGAGGAACAACGGTGTCATATGTAGCTGGGAGATATCCTTCACACGAATAATATGAAAGACCCCGGGTCTGGATGAATCGCGCGCGCGCTGAGTTCCGAGGTGCGCGCTCTAATTTATTTGAAATTTTATGATGTTTCAGTGAAAGCAAAAATATATAGAGGATATTACACGGTGGCGCGAAGATATGAGTTTTATTTTCGAGTGGCAAGAACAATATTTTACGAATGAGCGCAGCGAATGAGTAAAATATTGTTTTTGACACGAGAAAATAAAACTCATATCTCCAAGCCACAGTGTAATTTTCTTTTTATTATATAGACAAACCAGAAAAAAATATTCCAAATTGATTTCCAAGCATTTTTGTTTGGACCGATATCCTCACTAGTGAGGATATGGAAAATATTTCACTGAGGACCCGGATGTAGCTTCGTATGAGATCTACGAGTGGCGTATTTCCCAGTAAAACAGTCGTGTCTATATAATAAATATATATATTATTTTAACCGGCTTGAGGTCGGTCCAGATCGTGAAATACCGTGACCTCGGCCTTGAAAATACTGACCTCGACCTCCGGTCTCAGTCAGTGTTTTCAAGACCTCGGTCACGGTATTTCACGATCCGGACCTCCTAACCGGTAAATAACATTATATGTCACCTTAATAGCACGACACGGAGCACGGCTGCGCCATTCATTCCGCACGGCAAAAGGTCGTTTCCGTCCACACGTATCCAGATATTTTCGAGAAAGGAGATATTTTCTCCGTTTGCGCCTCCCGTCCACACGTATACGACGTTTTCTGTTACAAAAACGAAGGTTTTCGAAAACGCTCTCCAGACTTTAGATTTTTAAAAACGAAGATTTATCGTATTCATGTGGACGGTCGAAAACGGAGGTTTTCAAATACGATGATGTCAAATTCGACAGCGAGATGCGTATTCAAATAGATTTTGCGTATACATATGGACGGGCAAATACGATTAACATACGGGTCCGTGACTCCATGTGGACGGGGATTTATTTTTTTAAAAACGGAGAGAGAAATATCCGTTTTCTAAAATAAACTGGATATACGTGTGAACGGGGTCTTAAACGTCGAGCATGTGTTGTGCCGAACTAAATGCATACATTTAAATTGTTTGAAAGAGGCTGCAAAACGATGCGCGCGCTCTTCGTAAATGACGTCATTTTGGCATCAGCAACACAACGGATTGGCAGCTTGGGAAAATGTCAAATTTCGCGCCTGAAATTTAGCTGAAATTTCCCGTCTGCCAACAATTTTGCAGGTTTCCCACTGGTCCTTGAAAACCTGGAAAGTCCTGGATTTTTGAAAACAATATACCAAGGTCCTTAAAAATCCTGCAAAAATTTTCTACACTTGAGTTCTGGGAAATTTTGTAACAAAACAAGTGATTAATAAACAAAATAAAGGTTGCAAATTTAATTTTTTGTTGAATGTCGTTAATGAAACCAAAATGTCAAGATGTGCGCCGATGCAGTACATGCTTTTTGTTTCGGTATGCAAGGTCCTTAATCGTGTCGGGCTGCAATCGAAGCTAAAAAGTCCCAGTTTTGTTAGCCTATTGCATTTCGGAATAAAATGCATCACCAATCGATTAATTCAAACCTAAATACGAGCGCTTTTCACATTGTTCCCAAAGTGTTTTTCGCGCACGAAAATTACATGTCCACTTCATTTTTTTTGCCCCTTCGGCAGCCCCACTGTTTAATAGTATGCTCCGCCGCCCCTGTCATGATACATAGTTTCACGGGCAACGTTAATTTACTCAAATAATAATATACAGGGAACATGCTCACGACTTGTCGCCTTTCTGAGTTTTACATGCTGTGCAAAATAAAAGAACAAAAATGTGTTTAAATGAACCTAGAGTCAGTAGAAACTTGCAGCTCTGACCTAACATGGATCATGGGATGTCTTGAAACTGCCAGGTGCGCATTGGTGATGGACAGCTCAGCCAAATTTATTCAAGCTTCCTGCTCGAGAAATTGCTGTTGATATGTACATACAGTGAATGGTGAACTACTCTAGTAGGAGAATTACGAGGAAAAGAAGCTGAAAGAGAATAAGGAAATGAGACAGCTAAGAAAACGGCTAATGCTTCTTTTGTGATGATTTAAGTCTGGATTTAGCCAATGATTTTATCATGCACCATGCGAAAAAGTGCAGAAGCGCAATAACTATTAAAAGCTCCTGCTTAAAGATAAAATGTACTAAGCTTTCCTGGCAATTTTCGATATTTAAAACTAGTTATGCAGTTGGTACTGTTGACAACTGTAATAGTCCTCCTGAATTTTGCATGCCGAGAAAAAAACAATTGTTTAAGTGAACCTTGAGTCCCTAGAATCTTGTAGCTCTGACCCAATGAATCATACGATTTCTTGAAACTTGAGTGCGCAAAGGGTTCTGCTTTTCTTGGTGATTGCTTCAGCCAATTTATCAAACTTCCTGCTCGAGAAGTTGCTGTTGAAGTGTTACTGTGTACACCCAGTGAATGGCGAAAAATTATCTAGTAGTGGAATCTCGGGGCAGAGAGAAGGGAAATGAGACAGCCAAGAAAAATGGTTATGGGTCTTTTGTGAATCTTTAGCAAATGAGTTTATCATGCACAAAGGACCATGTGTGACGTGAAAAAATCCAGAGCAAAAAGCCGGTCAGTATAGGGTGTCTTAATATAATTTGTTTTTGATGCATCTAAAATAGACCCCAGCCTTGCTGAACCGGATATGATAAACGTGGTTTGCCAATGAAGAAATTAATAGATAATAAAATTATTAAAATTCACAAAAAGTCGCTTTACGTGCATCCTGTCATTTTCCTGGAAAATTAACGAACGAATTGTTCGTTTTGTAAAGTGGTCCCTTGCCATCTGCCGTTCATGAATACCAGTTATTTTTAGTTGTAGCTATAAAGCACGGCAACTTAGGTGGTGCCTTTCCAGATTGTCAAAGAGTTTGCAGTGTAAAAGACATATTAATCTTTCTATCTGGCATTTGAAAGATCCCGAGGTATACACAAAATAAGACTCCGAAGGCGAAGGTAGCCATCTTATCGCAAACGCAAGTAGTACACAGGGGCGTAGCCAGCACTTATGAGAGGGGGGGTTCCAAAATTCAAAAAATAAAAAACTCATACATAGATCGGACGTGTTTTTTGCGTTCTCGCCACAGGAAACCCAGCCAAAAATATTGATCTCGGGGAAAAACTAGCGTTTGAAGAAATTTGCTACATTTTTTTGGAGCTTTTATTTGTTGTCTATTAAATATTTACAATTTTAGTAGTGAGTCGGTCCAGAACAGAGACGAGGGGGGGGGTTCCGGCTTTTCTCATTACAGTTCATGATCAGCCATAAGATCATGGTGGTAAATTAATCAACCATTCCTGGAAATGAAAGCAGACAAAAAGCAGTTCAGGATTCCCAGGACATACTGGGCGACCCAAGTCGTATCTCATGGTTCGTCACATTTGTAATTTTAGCGCTCATCTTTTTTGTGACAAACTTTAACAGCCCTGATAGCATTTCTTCAACGCAAGTTCCTGCGCACAAAGACAACATATCTTCTTCTGATAAACTTAATGAATCTGTGATAACATCAATGGTTTTAGAACACTTTTGACAGGGATAGCTATTTAGAAAAATGTCCACAGGGATTTTAGTAACACACATGGTAATCACTGGGGTGAATTCGCTATTGGAGTTCAGATATTTTTACCAATGAGTGGCATGTCCGTCATAGCGACATTAGCTGCCATAGCGGTAGAAAGGGTCTATGCTGTTTTAACCCCTTTAGGCATAGAACTCTAGAACAACGCTACTACTATATTGGTATCGCTGTTGTCTGGGCTATCGCTATAGCCTACATGGGATCGATGGTCGCAACGATGATGGACCAACCGATAGATGGAGCTGAATTGTCAGTTAAAACGAGATTCGTGACAGTTGGAATGGCCATACTCGTGCTACCCTTGTTTCCAATAATCGTCTTCTCATATCTCACCATGTTCATCAAACTTAAATTCTTTAACAGTGCACCAGCCCCTACCAACAAAGTACGGAATCAAAAGAAACTGGCCAAGACTCTTTCTAACAACTGCCGTATTTCTTATATCATTTTCGTATCGAGCTACCATTACCAGCTCTGTCCCATTCAGCGGAAAAAAAGACCCATGGAAATGCTGCTCGACACAATCACATTATTGCAGATATGCTAGTATTTCTCAACTCTTTCCTTGATGTATTGATTTATACACTTCGAACGCCATCATTAAGAGCCGAATTTAGAAAGATATTTTGCAAGAAAGATGCTGAAAATTAGGGTAGCGATGGGTCCCTAAAATATCAAGAGTCTCGCCAAATTTTAGCAGAGTCTCGGAATCTCGGATTTTTTAACGTGCGTCTCGGAATCTCGGATTTTTACTCTCAAACTTCTAGTACAGTAAATATATGGGCTGAAATTTTCTCTCCCTCTAGGGCTCGGATTTTAAACTGCCAGTCTCGGCGTCTCGCCAAGTCTCGGATTTAATAATAATAATAATAATAATGATGATGTTTTAGGGGCATTTCACAAAGTCTCAATGCTCTTACAATCTACGATTTACCCATCGTTGCCCCTAATTAAGAAGAGCACCTGCACAAATGGGCCAAGAACCACATGTTAATGGCGGAGAATTCAACTTGTGTTTCAACGGAGCAGATCAAAATCTTCAAGAAACAACAAGGAACGCTGAACATCGAGAGAACTTAGGTGGCTACCGTAGGTCTACAACCGTTATGGGAGTACAGGGAGACAAACTGGATAACTACCGGGTGAGCATGGAAAACAAACGTTGAAATATAGGACTTGACGGACAGGAAACGAGATGAAGTATTCTAACGAGCAACATCGCGTAGGAAGTGATCTAAGTGTGGAGTTTGACGACCGAAAAGCAGTATCCCCCGTAGACGACGTACAAGCAGCACAAGTGATCATACAAAAGAGACTGAAATTGATAGGTCAGGAATAGACTCACTTGCATTTCAGAGCAGTGGTAGCGAAAAAAAAACCGATGGGTTGAACATTGTGGAGGGGAAGACAACGAGAGAGAAACAGCAATTCGAAAACATTCTTTGGAAATAGACGTCTTTCATACGAAATTATGATATCAGTTTTTATCATTTTTTCCTAGATTGATGTAACATTCCTGTATTGAATAACTCGTTAAAGATATATATATACCATATTCCAGACCTAGCAAAATAAACGCGTTTTTCAGATATTCTTTCACTCGCTCGCGTCCCGTCAAATTTTTTAATTATACGAGCCGATATTGTCAACATTGGTTGTCACGACAGACAGGGCGTTTCAACACTCTCAATAATTTCTATTGGCGGTAATTTTTTTTTCCTGAGTTCGACTAATGGTCGTGGGTAGTGGGTTAGGGAGTAGTGGGTGTGAGTACGAATTCGTGCGTAGTGATTTTTCTGATTGTTTTTTTGTCCCCTATAAAAACGACACATTAATAATAATAATAATAATAAAATAGCTTATATAGCGCCTATACATTGCTGTTCTAGGCGCTTTACATGATTTTTAAAAAATAAATAACTAAAATTACTTAAAAATTAAAAATGTGATCAACATAAATAATAATGAAAATAATAATAATAAAAAGAAATAAGCAAATCATTACCTTTCTCAAGACTAAACATGCTAAAATAAGCAATAAAAATGATAGCATGACATTAGCAATAGGCCTCCTTAATAAAGAAACGTTTTTAGTTTTGACTTAAACGTTTCGACGTTGGAAGAAGCACGGATGTCGAAGGTAGCTTGTTCCAGAGCTTGGAGCCGCGGTAGAGAAGGCGTGCTGACCATATGTTTTCATATTAAAGGCAGGCTCAACCAGGCGAAGGAGGTCTTTAGATGACCTCAGAAGTCTAGTCTGGCGGTAAAACGTTAAAAGGTTTTTAAGATAGCGTGGACCAAGACTGTTTACTGATTTAAAAGTTATGATATTTATTTTATAAATGATTCTGTACTCAATTGGGAGCCAGTGAAGTTCTTTTAAAGTCTCCGTGATGTGGTCGTTTTTACGAAGACCTGCCACAACTCGGGCAGCAGCATTTTGAGCAGATTGCAATTTCGCTATATCACGTCCTTGGGCCCCATGAAGAAGAGAATTACAAAAATCTAGTTTTGAGCTTACAAAACTGTGGACCAAAACTTCTATAGTTTTCTTGTCAATATACTTTCTTATTTTAGCAATATTGCGAATGTGGTAGAAGGCACCCTTGACAACCGCATTTACATGTTTTGAAAAATGCATGGTTTCGTCAAAAAGTACCCCCAGGGGGTTGGTCGAAATCGTGAGACATGCTCAAACCGGAGATTGGGATGATAATTATTTAAGAGGGTTCGAGTTTAATATATTTGATTAGTTATATATGTTTGATCAGTTTAGCTTATTTAGGTTTTATGGGATAATAAGTAGTTAGAAATTATAGTATGCTTTTTTTAATACCAATAGCTAGATAAGAAAAAAAAAATGAATTATATATAAATTTATATATAGCATAGTTGTAGTTAATAATATCATATACCTATTATAGGGATATGTGCGCATATGCTCCTGGATCACAAAACAACCATGGATGGATAATATATTTATTAGTAATACAAATAGGTGTAGGCTACAAATAGGAATACAACACTAATATAGATTTTATATACGTTTCCGGGAAACGTTGTCACCCCGAAAGCCTATAAGCTTGAAGCGCACAGGATAATGGGGGCATTGAAACTGCTACTGTTTGATCGAATTCACAGTTATCGCAACCACAGGTAAAATCATTAAATTTCAGCACATTTCTAAGCATGCTTGTTTCTAATATTTTACAGAAATTCAAATAAATCTTTACCCATACTTCATAGCGCAACAAGCTTTGTTGCTTTTTCCAGTGACAACGTATCCCGGAAACGGTATATACAAGAGTATGTTCTAGACTGTAATACATAAACTATATGGAAATCATATAATGTCCATAAGCTAGAGTGGATATAGGAATGCAAAACTATATTTTTTTCGATACAAGAGTAGGATCTTAACTATGCAAACTCCATTTGCATTGGTAATAAACTCCCTGGGGATTGTAATATAAAAGTATTATCCTACCAATCCCTTGTCATTCAGTCAAGCAGCGAAAGAGAAACGGTTGTCTCTTCGCAGGACTTGGTACCATCAACCCCGATTCAAGTCGTCTAGGGATGAAGAACAAAGTTACAGCCACGGACAGCTTCATGTTGTTATTAGCGTTTGTGTGTGTGTGTGTCGTTGACTCTTTATTGACTTTTATTCTCTTTATCGGCTTTATCCATTTGTAATGATATCTTCGTTTCTTCTCCATAAATCAGGTTTTGTCTCGGTCGGTGAATTGGTTTTACAACGTCTGAGCGTGGTAGATTTGGGACAACCTCCAACGAAAACGCCAGCGAAGTGTCCTTGGTATATTTTCTTTCAAGATTGAAATGACAAAGGTCGGATGGTTTGGTAAAGACGTGTGGATTGAGACGGATTCGAACTTCAGCGAGAATGGGGCCCTACAAGAGAGACGCCATTGACTCACTCGTAGCGATGGTTGCTAACATTGACGCGTCAATCATTGACAGGCGAAGCTTCTTTGGTGTATGCTCTTCCTGGTTTGAAATCACGAAGGGTGGATGGTTTCTCAAAGACGTTGATTCGAAGTTTAACAGTCAAGATTACTCCAGACGCCATTACAGTAAGAAACCGCTGCTGACTCACAACGGGTATTGTTTCTCTTAATGGTAGAAATTAATTATCTATTATATTTATAAGTACCTGTAGTGATAATAATTGTTATCTGAATTGAATACTTATGTGAGACTGAACTATGAAATACCTGTGAGGTTGAAAATTTTTATTTGCCTGTGAGGCTTGAATATGAAATACGTGAGGTTGAAATTTTTTATTTGCCTGTGAGGCTTGAATATGAAATACCTGTGAGGTTGAAATTTTTTATTTGCCTGTGAGGCTTGAATATAAAATACCTGTTATGGTAAGCACACTGAATACGTTGGCCGTTGCATGAATAAATGTAAAATAAATGTAGTATTTAAAAAAATATATTTATAGTTCTGGATCAGGGTGAGAACTCCTGCGGGTCTATACATACTCTGGTAGGCCTCCAGACTGTCCTGTTCTCAGGCGTGTTTGAAGTTACTCCCTCCTGGTCGGGAACCCCTAATTGCATAATGCTGTTATATGTGCACAAGGTGCAGATTCTGTTTGAAATGTTGTTGTTGCATGTCACCTTTGGGTTGGATGCAATCTGAAAGGGGTTCCCGACCAGGAAGGGATCGTTGTAGTTATTATTATTAGTATAGAATATATTCATATTTACTGGAATTGCAATTTATTCGTTATTGTATTAGGATTTTAGAGAGAGGTTTGAGGTTTGGGATAGGTTTGAGGTTTGGGAGAGATAAGGTTTGGGAGATAAGGTTTGGGAGATAAGGAATGGGATAGAGAAATATGTTAAGATGAGTAAATGGGATATCCATCAGTGTTATGGTTGCGCTAATAGTGGGAATATTAACACATCAGCAATACTTAACAATTATTCGCCGAAGGCGAAGTGAATAGTGGCGAATAGTCCCCGAGACCGGAGGTCGAGTGGACTATTCGCCACTATTCATTGAGCCTGAGGAGAATAATTGTTTTAGTATATACTACACTGAAACACTCCCAAAAATATCCGAACGACACTAAATGTGACATTTTGTAGCCTCTTTCTGTATGCGTGACGTTTGTAACGCACGTGACATTACGTCAGACTTACTACAAGCATTCGGCTACTGAACACATGGTGGAAACTTGCTGCTGTTTTAGAGAAGCAAAAACGCTAGAAAACACTTGTTTTAAAACCTTAATATCGACTACGATAAACGATTTAAGTTTTAGAAAGTTGCAAGGATGGATTCAAGGGATAAATTCGCATTTTGTGCCTTAGATTATGGATCGTGAAACTGCAGAGTTGCTTCGCTGAAAACACTTTGCCTTTGGTCGCCATTTAAGAAGCATTTTTATGATGTCCCTTTGTTTGCCCCTCCTCCTCCTAACTGAATAGCACTCCTCCTCCTCCTCCTCCTCCCCCTCCTGTTCCTCCTCACAGAAGAGCCCTCCTCCTCCTCCTCTTCACAGGACCGTTTTAGAACCGTTTACGAAGGGACATTTACTAGTCTATGTTCTACTATGTAGCTAGGTTTGTTAGACTATGTAGCTAGTCTATGTTAGACTATGTAGCTAGACTATGTAAAACGCGTTCCAAACTAATTTGAGGTTTTCCAAGATCGTCAGATTCGTAGCAAGTTGCCTATTTTTCAACACAAACATATTTATTTAGAGGGAAAACGCGACTTCACGCGTACTTGAAAAAACGGTTCGTGGTATTCTTCTGAAAACCTCTAATTTTTTAGGGGATCAGAGCATATGAACGGTTTTATGCTCGAAAAAGGGTAAGAAATTCCTACCAATTTGAAGCCCGTAAAAGGGTAGGAAATTCCTACCAGTTTGATGCCCGCAAAAGGGTAGGAAATTCCTACCAGTTTGATACCCGCAAAAGGGTAGGAAATTCCTACCAATTTGAAGCCCGTAGAAGGGTACGAAATTCCTACCAATTTGAAGCCCGTAAAAGGGTAGGATTCCTACCAATTTGATGCCCGCAAAAGGGTAGGAAATTCCTACCAATTTGAAGCCCGTAGAATGGTAGGAAATTCCTACCAAGTTGAAGCCCGTAAAAGGGTAGGAAATTCCTACCAATTTGACGCCCGTAAAAGGGTAGGAAATTCCTACCAATTGACGCCCGTAAAAGGGTAGGAAATTCCTAGCCGTTTGAAGCCCGTAAAAGGGTAGGAAATTCCTACCAGTTTGATGCCCGCAAAAGGGTAGGAAATTCCTACCAATTTGAAGCCCGTAGAAGGGTAGGAAATTCCTACCAAGTTGAAGCCCGTAAAAGGGTAGGAAATTCCTACCAGTTTGAAGCCCGTAAAGGGTAGGAAATTCCTAGCAGCCTGAAGCCCGTAAAATGATAGGACATTTTAGCAGTTTTAAGTCCGATAAAGGGTAAGAAATTACCAGCACTTTCAAGCCCGTAAAAGAAGAGGACATTCTTAGCAGTTTCAAAGACTGAAATGAAAGGGTAAGAAATTTCTACCAGGTTTTAAGTCCGATATAGGGTTAGGAAGTTCTTACCCGTAACAAGTCAGAAAAAAGGGTAAGAAATTGATATCAGTTACATGTCTAAACTCGTGGTAAAAACGATAAAGAGAAGATACACTAAAATCCAGTGTTTGATATCTTAAATAATGATTCACTTTGTTTTTACATACATTATTTCTCAGCCCTTATTAAAGCGCTTAATAAACCCTGGTTTATGGTGTTATGACAGTCAGTGCTATACATTTACTCAATTTTGAGTGGAATGTAACAGTTTAAATGTCCTATTCAATTCGAGAGGACATTTATAATGCACGTCTTGGCAGCAGAGACCACGGATAAACTTTCTCGGGCCATATTCTTAAGGCGTCCAATTACCCTGATACGTTCGCTTCCAGCAGTGAGCAGTGGAGTGAAGAGAAGAAGTACCTCCATTATCTTTTATGAATTCCCCCTTTCACTGAAATACACAGCTCTAGTTTTCCAAGACCATAGCCGGGTTCTGTCTTTCCCTCACTGTTCTTTACAGTCCAGTATATCTGAAAAAATATATATAATATAAATTTATGAAATGGAATATGGTACGACGCGACACAACGACGCGGCACAAGTGACGACGCGGCACAACTGATGGAGGTTATCAAACAATTATTTACGGAGCTTTCGGTCTCGACCTTCTACAGCGTCAAAAAGTTAAAAAATAATAAATTTATATATATAAAAAGTCCAACACTTGAATATTCAAGGATTAAAGGCTTTAAAAGTTGGTTAATAACGCCGTTTCGGGGGTGGAAGCTCTGGACTTTTTCTTTTCGACGCATTATACAACAATCCTCTATGTCCTCAATACAAAGAACGAGTATAAGAGACAAAAGAACTCCTTTTATTTGTAGAACTCTAATAGAGACAAAACCAACTACGTCCTTTTACTGACTGATTTCGCATGGAGCAAAACAACCACGCGAAATACCAAACACACGAACAGCTTTGCTAGCTAAAGAGAACCTCTGCTTGAATAGTACGATGATAATGACAATATTCACACGCATCAAAGCGCGGGCGTTGAAGGCCAGAAACAATACTAAAATCAGTCCAACAATGCAAAGCAAAGCAACTTACCAATGGTTCTTCGATCGATTCGGTGTTTGAAGGGGAATTTTGAGTCCGTTCGCTTCGTCTTGATCGGTTCGAAAATTCAAGATCTGGAAAATTAAAATCGGGTGCAGGGTCACCGCCTTGTAAAATCCTCTTGACTCCATCAGACATACCAGAACAAAAGTATCGAGATATTCACATTTGAACTGTTTGAGCTTCAACAAAATCAACAGTCAACAGTCTCTCTACGTGTGACCTGCGTTTCATCTCTGTTTCAAATTGACGCCTCACGTATGGGCTGCAACGCAATGGCTACCGTGAAATAATAGAATACCACAGGCATTAGTAATTTCCGTTTGAGATATTCCTCTGTTTACAAAGCTGTAGCCGCGGAAGGCTGCCGAGGGTACCAAGGCATTAACCTTTTAATAAATATGCCAGAAATACCATTTTTCAAAGACTATACTCATCACACTGAAACACTGTTTGATAGCATAAGAAACGTTTCTCTGGAATAAAGCAATCTGCTTACTGCATTCGACCCATCTGTCAACAATCATTGTTAATTGACAGACGTACAGCATCGTTGTAGATCAAGTCAATCAACTACCTTCGACCGTTATTGTTGAGTCTCCAGTAAACATTATATGGTGGACAGAAATCGCTGCCGATCGCAAGCCTGTAGTTTTAAAGCAGAAAGCAGATTGAGATGTGGAGAGCCAGGCACCTAATAGCCATGTCCATCTAGCATCCAAGGACGAAGAGCATTATTCTGGGTAAGAGTCCCTTCTTCGGCATAAACGTTTTATCTGTGTTTGGGTATTTCCTCGCGCCGCTGCAAGCCTGGGCGCGGGGGCTTTGTAGTCACCAGTCATTCAGAATCTTGTCATATGACTTTGGAAACATCAGTTTGCTTGGTTTATCCCCGGTTTATCATCATCATATACGTTCCTGTTATTCTGAACTGATCATTATATCTTCGAACATCTGGTGCCCAGGTAGCACACATCTCACACGATTCAATGTTTCAGCATTTAATCCAAACGTTTGTCAACTAACCTGTGTTAGGCTCTATTTTTCTGCTTTTGATGTCATATGAATAAACCGAATTGTTATAATTATATATAGGTGAGTGATGTAGAGGGACTCTAAATTCCTCACAGAACCATAATTTAATAATTTATACGTTTCGGCTTTTGAGCCTTCCGTAAATTCAAGCAAACAAAGTAACAAATATTCCACTGACCAAAACAGTTTGCTTTCCGTTAATTAACTATTCCATTCGCAATGCCTTACTTAATTGACCAGTGTTGTTTCAATATGTGATTCCTTTTTAACAGGAAATGGTCGGTGTTGAAGCTGCATAGTCGAGGATGGCATACCTAACAAGAGAGAGTAATCAAAACTGCGCAAAACAATCTCCCAGGACAAGAGAACATTAATGCAAGTAGGGGCTAGTTTCGTGTTCACAAACACTAGTGGGATCGATTATTCCCTTGGCTGTTCTTAGTTTTGCTGTTGTGTCTTTTTTACCATCCCTGGTTGCAAACCTAGGTGATCTCATTCCGGAAATATTTGCGCTACCAATGAAAAGTGCATGTAGAAGGTCCTAAAGTCCTCATTTCTCTGCCATGAGATTTATGTTAAACGCCGTGGAAAAATGGTGTTTTGCTAACGTTTCGAGCGTTAGCCCTTCGTCGGAGCAAAAAGAGGAATTTGCCATATAGAACAGTTAGAACAGTTATGTGAGAGCTTTGCAGTCATGGATTATGTCCAAGGAATGAGCAAATGAATAAAACAAACTAAGACGCATTCGACATAGAAATCGCTTGAGAATGACACGGAAACTTCCTGGCACCATAGAGGGGAGAGCAATAGATATTTTATGTAGAATACATTCGAAAAAACACAAATCATCACAATTATATCTGTAGAAAAATCTCTCTATAATGAATAGAACCTTGTTTTTGCATGCAGCTTTTCGGACTTCCAACTTGTAGGAATATCTTGAGACCCTTTTTTCGGACTTAAAACTGCTAAGAATTTCCCACCCTTTTTCGAATTTCAAAGTGGTAGGAATTTCCTACCCTTTAACGGCTTCAAACTGGTAGGAATTTCCTATCCTTTTGCGGGCATCAAGTTGGTAGGAATTTCCTACCCTTTTACGGGCTCAACTTGGTAGGAATTTCCTACCCTTTTACGGGCTTCAACTTGGTAGGAATTTCCTACCCTTTTACGGGCTTAAATTGGTAGGAATTTCCTACTCTTTTACGGGCTTAAATTGGTAGGAATTTCCTACCCTTTTACGGGCTTCAACTTGGTAGGAATTTCCTACCCTTCTACGGGCTTCAAATTGGTAGGAATTTCCTACCCTTTTGCGGGCATCAAACTGGTAGGAATTTCCTTGCGGGCATCAAACTGGTAGGAATTCCCTACCCTTTACGGGCGTCAAATTGGTAGGAATTTCCTACCCTTTTACGGGCGTCAAATTGGTAGGAATTTCCTACCCTTTTACGGGCTTCAACTTGGTAGGAATTTCCTACCCTTCTACGGGCTTCAAATTGGTAGGAATTTCCTACCCTTTTGCGGGCATCAAATTGGTAGGAATTTCCTACCCTTTTGCGGGCATCAAACTGGTAGGAATTTCCTACCCTTTTACTGGCTTCATATTGGTAGGAATTTCCTACCTTTTACGGACTTCAAACTGGTAGGAAATTCTTACCTTTTTTCAGGCTTAGCTTGCATTGATTTCCAATATTTCTACTAGCGAAACCAATGGTCCGAGGAAACAGCTGTATTTTCAACCCGAATTTTTTACCCATTTTTTATGTCGGAGAAAATCATTGGATTTTAGTCTAAATATTTTGACATAATAATGTTGTCCGAGCAAAGTGCCTGTTTTACAACTTGTCATATTTAGAGCAATTTTGTCTTATCGCCATGAAAAAAATAACAGTTCATTGGTAAATGACCATTTCACTCGGAATATCATGAAAACTTTCGAGCGATTGTGCTGTTTTCCTCTGATTTTTGTTTTTTGGAAAACCTCAAAATAGTTTGGAACGCGTTTGTAGCTAAACTATGTAGCTAGACTATGTAGCTAGACTATGTAGCTAGACTATGTAGCTAGACTATGTAGCTAGACTATGTACCTAGACTATGTAGCTAGACAATGTTAGACTATGTTAGACTATTAGTCAATGTTAGACTGTTTTTTTGGGGGGCGTAGGTAGAATCCTTTTAGAACCCTTTACGGAGGGACATTTATAACTACGGAGTAACAAAAGGATAAACACGGGGTAACCAAAGGTGACCACGGGGTAACCAAAGGGAAACCAAAAGGTAGCCAAAGCGTGTCCACGCTTCGCTGCACTTTAGCCTCGTTTTCATGTTTTGACCCCAAAATCAGGTACGATTCGTACTCGTCAAACCCCATTTTCCTTCTTTTGAGCTTCTTAAGAATATATCCGCATAAAGCTGGATGTTGTATATATCTTTTATAGTTTAGATCCTACTCTTGTATTGAAAAAATATAGTTTTGCATTCCTATATCCACTCTAGCTTATGGACATTATATGATTTCCATATAGTTTATGTATTACAGTCTAGAACATATAGTCTTGTATATAAAGTCTATATTAGTGTTGTATTCCTATTTGTAGCCTACACCTATTTGTATTACTAATAAATATATTATCCATCCATGGTTGTTTTGTGATCCAGGAGCATATGCGCACATATCCCTATAATAGGTATATGATATTATTAACTACAACTATGCTATATATAAATTTATATATAATTCATTTTTTTCCTTATCTAGCTATTGGTATTAAAAAAAGCATACTGTAATTTCTAAGACTTAGTTTACACTAGAGCAAATATCTCCGGAGACGAACATTTCTACGGAGACATGTTTTCGAGTATAGGCGAACCGTTTACACTACGAAATACCACGGATACAAATGTACCCGAATACATGATCCCACTTTCAAAACCGTAGACGCGTCTCCGGAGATTTGACCCCAATCCGTGAAAGTTTGATTCCAGATTGACAAATTTGTGTGTAAACGGCAAAACGTCTCCGTTGACGAATGATACCGGATTCGTCATGTATCCGGGACAATTTGCCCTAGTGTAAAGGGGGTCTAACTGCTAATTATCCCATAAAACCTAAATAAGCTAAACTGATCAAACATATTATATAACTAATCAAATATATTAAACTCGAACCCTCATAAATAATTATCATCCCAATCTCCAGTTTGAGCATGTCTGGGCAAGCCCTTCTGATGAGCGGGCAAGTCTGGGCAACCTATTGTTTTTGAGAATGACGCCACTTCCGGCCTTGATATTGCACTTCCATGGTGGATCCACAGATCCACCCTGATCCACCCGAGCCAGATTCGCTATTTCTGTATACTACTAGACTATTGTCCGAGTGTGGCAATTTCTCTTTCATTCTTCTTAATAGCAGAAATACTTTTTTCTTACTTCTGTCAAAGCTATCAGGAAGCGCGGTTATTTTTATCGCCTCGGTTATTTAGTGAGGATTTTGGAAAATACATGGTAAAAATGCAGTGATCCTAAGTACAATGATTAACGTGATCCCACCTCTCCCGTCCCCTTTTTAACCTAGTACTGAAGACATTTTACAGAAAAGGGGTGTCGCATCTCTTTCGTCGCGCGCGAAGCGCGCCTGAAGTTTGATAAACGCATTTCATCAAGCCTTAAAGATAGGATAGATGAACATGTTTTGGGTACGGTATAGTAAACAAAGCCTGTCAGGATCCCAGGAAATACGCTACCTCAACTATATAGGTTAGATGAAAGCTTCTATTTTCGCCATTTTGTATGATTTTACTTTAAATAAGCCATCTGTTTAATCAAAACTCAGCACAATGGTCCGCTATTAGCAATTTGCTGGACACATTTGCAAAATAATCGAGCAAGTTCATAATCAATTAAAGAGACGGTGTCAGCCGCCATTTTGACAACACAGCAACATACCAAGTCGGAGAAAGCATCCATTTCCATCGGCTGATTTAGAGAATATAGAGCAATTTTCTCGATGAATCTGGTAACTCAAATCTGAAACTTTGCTTTTATATTTATTAAGAGATTTCTACACGCAATTCGTCTTCTAATATCGAACGAAAAACAATAACAAAGGAGTGGCTGACACGGGCTCTTTAATATTGCAATGTTGTTCAGCAATGTTGCAAAGTTGTGAGGAAACGAGCATCCGGTTTGACTGTGTACCTTTATGCTTAATTTGATATCTAGTAAATTTCTTTTTTCATGCTGTGTCTTATTTTAGTGATTTTACTCGAATTTGGAAAACCAAACTAAACAAAAACCACCCAATGTACTACTTTGACATGAACTGCTACGGTTAAGGCAAGAATTATCACTGTAACTTATGAAGCGTGGTCTCGCAACGTTAATTTATTCAAATATTAATATACAGAGAACATGCTCGGCACGACTTACAGTTACAGCCCTCCTGAGTTTACATGCATGCCGAGCAAAGAAAAATGAACAAAAATGATGTTAAGTGAGCATCGAGTCCGTAGCAGCTCTGACCTAATATGAATTATAAGATTTCTTGAAACTGCCAGGTGCTCATTCAGTGATGGACAGTTGAGCCAATGTATTCATGCTTCCTGCTCGAGAAATTGCTGTTGAAGTGTACATACAGTGAATGGTGAACTACTCTAGTAGGAGAATCTCGAGGGAAAGAAGCTGAAAGAGTATAAAAAAATGAGGCAGCCAAGAAAAAGGCTAATGCTTCTTTTGTAATGATTTAGTTCTGGCTTTAGCCAAAACTGCACGAAGGACCATGTGAAAAAGTTCAGAACTGCAAGCTGAGTACCCTTTAGCGTTTGTGCTAAATCTAGTAAAATCTCCTACTTAAGATAACATTTAAAGCTTTCCTGACAATTTTCCATATTTAAAACTAGTTACGCAGTTGATTCAGCTTTTCTTGGTGATAGACCGTTATTGCTTATCAGCCAATTATCAAACTTCCTGCCCGAGAAATTGCTGTTGAAATGTTTGTGCACCCAGTGAATGGCAAAATACTCTAGTAGGATAATCTCGAGGCAGAATAAGGAAATGAGACAGCCAAGAAAACGGCTAATGGGTCTTTTGTGATACTTTAGGCAATGAGTTTATCATGCACGAAGGACCATGTGAAAAATGAAGAATCAACAAGCCGAGTGCATCGTAGTGTTTGTGCAAAAATATTTAACCTTAATGAAAAAGCTTTTCTAATAATTTTCGATATTTCCACTGTTAAAACTAGTTGTACAGTTGGTACTGTTAAAATCAGGACATTTAATTTGGGAAAGAGGCAATATTTTGACAGGCACATCCTGGTCTGCAAGCCTGTTCTCCATGCAAGCCTGTTCTGATTTTCCTGGAAAATCAACGAACGCAATCAACGATTGTTCGTATTTTGAAGAGGGCTCTTGCCATCTGCCTTTCATGAGTACCGGTTATTTTGAGTTGTAAATATAAAGAATGGAAAACTTAGTGCCTTTCAGATTACCAACGCGTTTGCCGTGTAAAAGACATAATAATCTTTCTCTCTGGCATTTGAAAGATTTCGAGAGAAACAGAATAAGAATAACAGAATAACAGAAACTCAGAGAGAAAAAATCATTGGACTCTTTTTGACAGCACAGTTCATGATAAGCTAAAAGATCATGGTGGTGAATTTATCAAACATTCCTGGAAATGAAAGCAGACAAAAACAGTTTCCAGTTCAAGATTCCCAGAACGTACTGGACGACCCAAGTCGTATCTCATGGTGTGTCGCGTTTGTAATTTTAGCGCTCATCGTTTTTGTGTCAAACTTGACAGCTCTGATAATATTTCTTCAACGCAAGTTCCTGCGCACAAGGACAACATATCTTCTGATAAACTTAACAATCTGCGATCTCATCAATAGTTTTACAACACTTTTGACAGGGATAGCTATCTATAAAAATGTCCACAGGGATTTTAGTAACACACATGGTAATCACTGGGGTGAATTCGCTATTGGAGTTCAGATATTTTTAGCACTGAGTGGCATGTCCGTCATAGCGACATTAGCTGCCATAGCGGTAGAAAGGGTCTATGCAGTTTTTAACCCTTTTAGGTATAGAACTCTAGAAAAACGCTATTACTATATTGGTATCGCTGTTGTTTGGTCTATCGCTATAGCCTACATGGGGATGATGGTTGCAATAATGATGGACCGACCGATAGATGGAGCTGAATTGTCAGTTAAAACGAGATACGTGGCAGTTGGTATGAACATACTCGCGCTACCCTTGTTTCCAATAATCGTCTTCTCATACCTCATCATGTTCATCAAACTAAAATTCTCTAACAGTGCACCTGCCTCTACTAACAAAGTACGGAATCACAAGAAACTAGCCAAGACTCTATTCCTAACAACTGTCCTATTTCTTATAGCATTTTCGTATCGAGCTGCCATTGCCAGTTCTGTCCCATTGAACGGAAAAAATGCCGGAAGTGCTGCTCGACGCAATAACATTATTGCAGATATGCTAGTGTTTCTCAACTCTTTCTTGATGTATTGATTTATACATTTCGAACGCCATCATTCAGAGCGGAATTTAGAAAGCTATTTTGCAAGAAAGATGCTGCCGTCAAGCCTCTAAGAAAAGCACCTGCACAAATGGACCAAGAACCACATGTTAAAGGCGGAGAATTGAGCTTGCGTTTCAAAAGAGCAGATCAAAATCTTCAAGAAACAACAAGGAACGCTGAACATCTAGAGAACTTAGGTTGCGACAATAGCTCTACAACCGTTATGGGAGCACAGGGAGACCAACTGGCGAACTACCGGGTGAGCATCGAAAACAAACGTGGAAATATAGGACGTGATGAACAGGATAACGAGATGAAGTATTCTAACGAGCAACATCGCGTAGGAAGTGAACTAAGTGTGGAGTTTGGTGAGCAAAAGCAGTTTCTCCCGTAGACGACGTAAGCAGCACAAGTGATCAACAAGAGACTGAAATTAATAGATCAGAAATAGACTCACTTGCATTTCAGAGCAGTGGTAGCGAAATAAAACATACTAAAAACGATTGGTTGAACATTGTGGAGGGGAAGACAACAAGAGAGAAACAGCAATTCGAAAACATTCTTTGGAAATAGACGTCTTTGATACGAAATTATGATATCACAGTTTTATCATTTTTTCCTAGATTGATGTAACATTCCTGTATTGAATAACTCGTTAAAGATATAAATATATACCATATTCCAGACTAGCAAAATAAACGCGTTTTTCAGATATTCTTTCACTCGCTCGCGTCCCATCAAACTTTTTATTATTCGAGCCGATATTCTCAACATGGTTGTCACGGAAGACAGGGCGTTTCAACACTAAATAATTTCTATTGGCGGTAATTATTTTGTCCTCAGTTCGACTAATGGTCGTGGGTAGTGGGTAGGAAGTAGTGGGTGTGAGTATGAATTCCGGGTAGTGATTTTTCTTATTGTTTTTTGTCCCCTGTTGAACAAGAAATTATGATTTTAATCACTTATATTCCAGGAAATAAGAATAACAATTTATAACTTTACTTATCCACGGTATAAAATTAAAGCTATAGGTATTAAGTAATGTTTACAAAACGAGCTGGAGTGTTTTATCAGCAGATAGAAACACGAGGCGAAGCCGAGTGATTCTATCTGCTGATAAAACACGACAGCGAGTTTTGTAAACTACTTCTAAAACGGTTGCCAGTAATAATTCATAATTCCAAGCTAGTTAAAAAAGGAAATAAATTTGTGACAACTACTTCTTTGAAATCGAGAATAAGAAATCGATATAGACTGGCTTCAAGATGCATTGTTTAGCTATTTGAAATGGCAAACAAAAGATCGACAACGAGAGCTTTTCATTACGAATAGTGTATTTAGAGAGGCGTTCCGAATAATTGACATATCTTCTGTGTTGGGACAAAAGGTCTGTTCATAATTACATGACTTTCAAAAAGAGAAGAACTCCCTTTGGAATAGCTGTCACTTTTTTACCTATAATTATGATGAGCAAAGACTGCCATTCAAATGTCATAGAAAAGAAATGAATGTATTAGTGATACCAGCGATACCTATAATAATGCTAGGGCTTTCTGATTGGCTTTTGTAAAGAAAGTGCTATGTCATTAGTTTTTGGGCAGTGTTTCCTATTGTTTTTTATTCTTTTTATGATTCAAATTTCTTGACGAAATTTTCTTGTCATGCGCGTAATGCATCATATGCAATTTGCCCATTCATTCTCGGTTAACAAAGCAGTGCGGTTCGTACGGACTCGCCAAGTAGAGTAACTTGGACGGGTGAGTTAAATTCGTTTATCTGTGCATGATTTTGAGCCCAATTCAACTCAAGTATTGCCAAATAATTGTCAAAGATGTCCGTTTTGGCTCGTTTCACGAAATGTTCACAGAATGAGAAGGGTGGTCGGCACTGCCCGAGTCGTTGTGGGATGTTTAAATCATGGCCACCGAAAATTAATAAATGTGATAAATGAACTATCGTTTTACAAAATGCACGTATTCATTTCTAACATGCGTTCTTTTTTCGTAGGTTACGGGAAATGGTGGAAATCATGACCACAGAGCGTTTGTAAGAGATGGGGTCTCCATGAATATTATCGGGGAAACATGCTGTTCTGGTGAGTTGTCCTATCATTACTGATGCTCAGTGAGCCAAACTTGATAGAGAACTGTGCTCACTGAACTGGATCTGATATAGAACTCTGAAGTCACCAGAGTTCTATATCAGATTCAGTTCAGTGCGCAGCAGTTCTATATCGTTTCTGGCTGATTGAGCAACATTATGATATGGCAACCAATCAGAACAGCTGTTCCCTGAAAATATTCATGGACTCCCCAAAATGCTAATTTCTATCGGGGTATACAAACGGCCTTCATGGTCCTGATTCCATTGTGTTTGCCTGATTGACTATTCATGAGTTTTAGAAATTTCCTTAAAATGGTTTGATTCTCTGGGTGTCAAACATTTTACTGGATGGTCCGGTTGACGTATTCGCACAGTAATTAAATCATCGCTTCTTTGTAGCAAAAGTGATGTTGGAGCAGGCCCGTAGCAGGGATTTGTGTGTGTGTGTGTGTGGGGGGGGGGGGGGGGGAGATGGGGGGGGGGGGGAATCGCTCGACTATTGGTGCTTTTAACTATTTGTTTGAATTTATTTTTAAGAGCGCATTTGCATTTGCTTATGCGAGCCGATATTCTAACAGTGGTATTTTACAAGAGTCCCTCCTGTGCAAAAAATCTTCAGGTGTTTTTTTCTGAAATTGCGGATTTGGGGTGACATTCGACCTTCGTTTTTGTCATTCAAGTTTGAACAAAATTGTATAGAGCCAGAAAATGACCACGAAAGTGAAAGTAATATATCTGTATTGATTTCAAAGAAGACATAGATTACGCTCACTTTCTCATTTCTTCTTTTTCCTCTTAACTCCTTTACCTTATTGAAATCTCTTTTTTGAGTAAGTTTTAAAGCTATATGAAATATAACTCTGTGTAATCACTCTGAGAAATCTGTAAGACTGGCCCGCCTCCATTAATTTGTTCTAACTGCGTGCCAGTCCGTTTATTTATTTTATACTTAAAAATATCTCAATAAAATGAAATGAAATGAAATGTGCTCTTATTAGACTGCCAATATAAATCTGATTTTTGCGATCAAATACAGTTAATATTTGATCTTAGATACCGGAGAAGTTTGGCCTACGTGTCCTGCTAGACTTAGAGCCAAGGCTGTATATTTTGGGCGAATGTACGCAGGGTAGTTTATCTGAAAAGATATGTTATTATAAAATAAATGTCTGACGAAGACACCTTTCCCTTTGATAAACTATCCAGGTAAGAACACGAAAACGTAGAGAATCATGCTAATTTGGGGGGGGGGAGGGGGCTTTTGATCTAATCGATCTAATCTTTTTCCTGGCAATGTGCACGGACCCTTCTTCTCCATGTTTGTTATCTTCTGCATCTCATCGCCACAATCCCGCAACAAAACTCCTGGCTACGACCCTGCGTTACTTGAAACGATATTTACGTGTGATGTTAACTATATGTAAATCTTTGCATTAAGCGACATTTGCGCGGGTGCTGATAGACTTTAAAATGTCTGACTTAACGCTGGTTTTACGCGCTTTATTTTGCGTTTGCGTAATTTGCGCCCTTCTCTCGGGCTTCGCTCCGACCACCTATCCCAGCAATCCCCTTGGCTACTAATACTTGCTGCATTGCTTTAAACAATACTTACACGGTGGTGTAAACCAAACGTAAATGTCCAGTTTTGCATTAGGCGATATTTCAGCGACATTTACTTCAGGACTCGTAAATTACTTACTTACTTATACAGGTCTACGCTCTTTAATTTGCGTTTGCGTAATTTGAATTCTCTGGGGACTCTCCTGCTGCACCCTATCCAACAATCCCCCAACAAAACAATTGCATGAGCTTCATTACTTTAACAACATTTATTGTGAAGTAGACCAAGAAATGTCCAGTTTTGTATTTTACTTATAGCTCAGTTTTTCACCATTTGTATGATTTTACTTTAAATAAGCCATATGTTTAATCAAAACTCAGCACCTTGGTGTATTTTCTTCTAGGAAATTGTTCGACGCTATTAGAGATTGCTCGACACATTTGCAAATTGGTCGAACAAGTGATAATCATATAGCAATGTGTTCAGCAATGTTGCAAAGTTGTGAGGGAAACGAGCATCAGGTTTGACTTGAAAGGTGTCAGAGTCTAGGAGGAGAATCTCGAGGGAAAGAAGCTGAAAGAGAAAAGGAAATGAGGAGGCTAATGGTTCTATTGTGATGCTTTTAGCTCTGGCTTTAAACCCATGATTGTATCATGCACGAAGGACCATGTGAAACATTCCCAACTTAAAATCGTTGCCGTAAACCACTACTAGACATTCTGCAAACTATGGATTACTTTAGATGTATTAAGGGGCACTTTTTAAATATTCATTTTGCAGTAAAAA